>JAPDFW010000062.1:0-219643 GCA_028826165.1 Anaeramoeba ignava
AAAATGAATTATTTTCATCAAAAATGAAATTAACTTTCACTAAAAATAAGAGAAATGATTGAATTGGGAATTAAAACAAATCATTTCTTATTTGATTCTGAAATTAAAAATATAATTCAACAAAATGAAAATGAAAATGAAATGAAAATGAAATATATATTTCTCCTTCTTTATATGATAAATTTATTCAAATTATAATTGTTATTATTGGAATATTTTTCAAGAATATTAATCAAAATGAAAATTTAAAATTATTAGTTTCAGATCAAAAAACTATAAATAATATGTGGAAAACTTTTTTTAATAAGTTTGAAATTCCTTGCTTTGAAATTGAAATAGAAAATCAAAATAACAAAATTATTGAACTTGATATTCCTTTTATATCAATAATTTATTCAATAATTCAACAATATCAAACAATTTCAGAACAAAAAATATCATTTTCTGAATTTATTCAAATTCCTTTTAATGATAAAAGAAATAAGAAAATTTTTAAAAAAGAAAAAATAAATAAGGAAATTATTGGAAAGATATTATTAGATTTTATCAAACTATCTTTTAATCAACAACAACAAAATTTTTTAAATTCATTTAAAATTGAATTTTTGATAAAATGGGTTCAAAATTATAAATCAGAAAATTCAAATTTAGAAGATATTTCTTTTATGGAAATTTACAAAATTTATTTTGAAAAAATTCATCAAAATTTAATTAATTTAATTGAAATTGATTCATATTTTAAAATTATTTCTGAAATGAAAAACTTTTCAATTTTATCATTTATGAAAAAATTAATTACAAAATTACAAAAAGAACAATTTTTAATCAAAGAAAAAAGTAAAAAAATTGAAGAATTATTTTATTTCTTGATTGAAAATGAAGGAAAAACAGAAAAAAAACAAAAATCAATTGAATCTCTTTATGATAAATGGAATTTAGAATTATTTAAAAATGAATTTGGAATTGAATTAACAAATTTTAATGAAGAAATTTATCAAATAATTGAAGATAAAATGATGATTAACAAAATAACAAGTGAATTGATTAAAGAATTATTTTCTCAAAATGTTAATTGCAATAATATTTTGATTTGCAAAAAATCACAAAAAGAAAAATTACAAATTTATCTTACAATTAAACCCAAAAGAAAATCTAAATCTAAATCTAATTCTAATTCTAAATCTAATTCTAAATCAAATTCTAATTCTAAATCTAAATCTAAAGAAGAAGATGAAAATCAAAACAAATGTCCAATTTGTGAAGAAACTTTCCACAAAAATAATAAACATTTCTCAATTCTAAATGAAAATTATATTGATCATTATAGAAAAAAAATACGTTCTATTATTTTAAATTTTATAAAATATTTGGCATTTTATGGAGAAATTATTTTCAAAAAATTACTTTTCAATAAGAAAATGAAAGGAAAATTTGATTTCACAAATATTCAACAATTTTTCAATTATTTAATTTCCAAAACAAACTATTTATTATCATTAAATTCCATTGAAATTTTATATTCAGTTTATATCCCATTATTAACAAATTTAATTTCATTAAACGAAGAAGATGATATTATAAATTTTGTTGAGGAAATGTTACAAAAAACAAATTTAAAATTATTGGAAAATCAACAAGAAAATATTATTCTTATCTGTTGTATGAAAATTCTTAATGAAAATGAAAAATTAATCAAATATTTTATTCAAAGAAAAGAAGATCAAGAAAAAAGAAATCCAAAAATATTATAGCAATCTTTTTCCAAAGATGGATTTTCACTTAGAAAAATTGCAAAATTTCTTAAATCAAGAAAAAATTTTATTCAAAAACCACAAAAATTTATCAATAAAATGAAGAATAGTTTAATAAAAAAACAAGATACTTGGTTGAAATTTATTTACAATGAAATTCAAAAAACACAAGGAATTAATAATCTCAAAAAATTTATCAAAAATTCTGTTGATGAAAAAATTAAAGAATGCCAATTTTCACAAGAGATTTTTAATAAATTTCAAGAAGATTTTCTTGATATTAATATTAAAGGAAAGAAAAAAGAGAAAACATTGATACATTATTATGAACAAAACAAAATTGGAAATAATTTATTAAATCAATTTACAGAATCTCATATTGGATTTGTTAGTGAACATGGAACAAGTTATTTAGATTCCAAATTATTCCAAAATTTATCCAAAATCGAAGAAAAAATTGAAGATGAAGAAATTATCAAAATGGCAATTCATTCTATTGAGTTTATTAGTGGATTGAAAATTGAACCATTTCAGTTTTTGTTTTCATCAGATCTTATATTCGAAGTTGGAGAATCAAAATTAAAACAAGAATTACTTGAAAAATTATATTGGCCTTCAATGGGATCTTATTCATTTTATCCAGATTTTATAAATGAAAAAGAAGAAGAAGATAAACTCAATTTATGGTCTTTATGCAAAAAAAATCATTTAAATTTTGTTAAATTTTCACATATTAATTTACAAAATTGGTGTGGATTTTGTTTATCCAAATTAAAAGTAAATCAAAATCAAAAGAAAATTGATTCCAAATTTTTTGAAAATTGCACTTCTTATTCAGTTTCTAAATTCCCAAATACAAATCCAGCATTTACATTTAGGAAAATGCATCCAATAACTTTCAGAATTATTCGCTTATTTATTCATCTTTCAGTTATTTCAATTTCAATAATATCAGAAAAATTTTCCAAACATTTCATTTCACTTATTAATAATTTTGTTTTTAAACCAGAAACACAAGAAGAATTAATTAATCAATTAAGATCACACATTGGGAATGATTTATCCATTTTATCAGGATTATTAAATTTATCAAATTACCAAACAATTCTTTATTATCATGAAACTTTGAATTTGATTTCTCAATATAAGATTCCTGAAAAGTTATTCAGAAAAGACAATTTCTTGGATTTAGATTATAGAAACAAATTTGAAGAAGTTTTTTCAAACATTTATAACAAAAATCATTCAACAATTATCGAGAAAGTTATTAAAAACACAAAGAAAATCCAGAAGATATTCAAACAACCAAGTGATAAATTAAATTTATTTGATTTACCAAAAACAAATTTATATCATGTTATCAATTTATTTTATCAAAAAGAAGAAAACTCAATAATGTTTCCATTTGTTAAATTTGTTATTGAAAATATCCAAGAATTGAAAATATTGAATTTATTTGAAGGATTTATCAAATTTGGAAGTTATGTAATGCAAAAATTTAATCAAAAAATAACAAGAAAAGAATCCAGAACAATTCAATTCAAAAATACTATTGAAAATGAAAATCAAGATTTATATTTCCAATTTCAAGAATATTGGAATTTATGTTCAAAAGAAACAAAATATTTACAAATTATGAATGAAATTCCAATCAATGAATTTATAATTGAAATTAATGAAGAATCTTTTATTGATGTTTGTTTGCCAGGAAAAGAAAACTATAATTTAATGATTTCAACATTAATTCAACATGGAATTAATCTTAATAACAAATTTATTCAATCAAAATTACTATCTTCAATTTTTAACAAAATTAATCAAGAAAATTATGAAAATCAAGAAATTAATTATCCAATTTCTTTAAATGATTTCAATTCAATTCAATTTTTCAATTTTGATATGAAAGAATTTGAGAAAATCAATAATTATAATAATTCATTTAATGAACTTAAAATTTTTGAAAATTATATTAAAAAAGAAATTGAAAATTTAAAGAAACCATTTATTTTATCTTCCAAAATTAAAAATTTTATTTATTACGATGAAAAACCAGAATTAGATATTGAATTTCTTAATAATGAAAATTGGAAACAAGAAGAAGTTGATATTAAAATTTGGAGAAAAATCAAAAATGAATTGGAAAATTATGGATTATATGGAAAATGTAAAGAATTAATTGAAGTTGTGATTTCAAGTTGCAAAATGATTGAAATGAAAGATTCAAAGAAAATGAAAGATTTAAATGAAATGAAAGATTTAAATGAAATGAAAGATTTAAATAAAATGAAAGATTTAAATAAAATGAAAGATTTAAATGAAATGAAAGATTCAAATGAAATGAAAGATTTAAATGAAATGAAAGATTTAAATAAAATGAAAGATTTAAATAAAATGAAAAATTCAAATAAAATGAAAGATTTAAATGAAATGAAAGATTTAAATGAAATGAAAGATTTAAATAAAATGAAAGATTTAAATAAAATGAAAGATTTAAATAAAATGAATGATTTAAATGAAATGAAAAATTTAAATGAAATGAAAAATTCAAATAAAATGAAAGATTTAAATAAAATGAAAAATTTAAATAAAATGAAAAATTTAAATAAAATGAATGATTTAAATAAAATGAAAGATTTAAATAAAATGAAAGATTCAAATAAAATGAAAGATTTAAATGAAATGAAAGATTTAAATGAAATGAAAGATTCAAATGAAATGAAAGATTTAAATAAAATGAAATATTTAAATGAAATGAAAGATTTAAATAAAATGAATGATTTAAATGAAATGAAAGATTTAAATAAAATGAATGATTCAAATAAAATGAAAGATTCAAATGAAATGAAAGATTCAAATGAAATGAAAGATTCAAATAAAATGAAAGATTTAAATGAAATGAAAGATTTAAATAAAATGAAAGATTCAAATGAAATGAAAGATTCAAATAAAATGAAAGATTTAAATGAAATGAAAGATTCAAATAAAATGAAAGATTCAAATAAAATGAAAGATTCAAACAAAATGAAAAATTCAAATGAAATGAAAGATTTAAATGAAATGAAAGATTTAAATAAAATGAAAAATTCAAATGAAATGAATGATTTAAATAAAATGAAAGATTTAAATAAAATGAATGAGTTAACAGAATTATCAATTATGAAATTTATACAAAATAAAATGGAAATTGATATTTTTGATGATATTGGATTTTCTTCACCAACTTTTAAAGAACAAGCAAAATTAAAACATCTTTTATTTTTTCAAAATCATTTAAAATATGATTTAAAAAAAATTATTGAAAAACTTCCAGAAAAATTTAAATCTGAAATGGTTGCTTTCCAAAATAATGAATTACAAAACTCTTTAAAAAGAATTGATATTGATATTGATAAATTTATTGATTTATTAGAACAATTTATAACTAAAATTGAAGATAAATTTGATCCAATTTATCCATTTAGAAAATTATTACTTTTTTCAATTAAAGACAAGAATTCCCAAATTTATAATGAAATTAAGAATAATTTTGATCAAAAAAATTTTATTTTATTAGGGAATTTAGTTTCAGTTTATGAATTTACATTAAATTTTTCAAATCAAAAAAATTAAAAATTAAATAAAAAATTATAAAAATATTTTTTTTCATTTTTCATTTTTTTCATTTTTCATTTTTCATTTTTTTCATTTTTTTCATTTTTTAAAATAAATGGAAATTGATTTTAAAGAACAAGAAAATATTCGTTTTGATTTTGAAGATTTTGTTGAAGAAGCTGATAAAAAAGCTTTTGAAACACTTGATCGTACTTTAAGAAAAGGGAAAAAATTTATTGTTTGTAAACATTGGCTTCGTGGACTTTGTAAAAAAGGAGATGAGTGTGAATTTGCTCATATTTATGATCATAGAAAAATGCCTGTTTGTTATTTCTGTGAGTATTAATATATTTAACTTTAATTTTCAAACAACAATAACAACTAATTTTTTTTTCAATTTAATTTTTATTTAATTTATATTTTTTTTAGGGTAATTTATTCTCTCCTTTTAAACCTTTCTTTTATAAAACATTTAAATTAAAATTCATTTATAAAATTAAAAATCAAATTAAAATTAAAATTAAAATTAAAATTAAAATTAAAATTAAAATTAAAATTAAAATTAAAATTAAAATTAAAATTAAAATTAAAATTAAAATTAAAATTAAAATTAAAATTAAAATTAAAATTAAAATTAAAATTCATTTATAAAATTAAAATTAAAATTATAAATAAAATTAAAATTATAAAACAAAATCAAAATTAAAATTAAAATTAAAATTAAAATTAAAATTAAAATTAAAATTAAAATTAAAATTAAAATTAAAATTAAAATTAAAATTAAAATCAAAATTAAAATTAAAATTAAAATTAAAATTAAAAATAAAATTAAATTTAAAATTAAAATTAAAATTAAAATTAAAATTAAAATTAAAATTAAAATTAAAATTAAAATTAAAATTAAAATTAAAATTAATATTATAAAATAGGTCAAAATATGGAGAATGTAATAATAGAGAATGTTTATATCGACATTTAGATCCTGGAAAAAAAGAAAATCAATGTCCTTGGTATTTAAGAGGATTTTGTAAACATGGAGAAAAATGTAGAAGACCTCATATTAGAAAAGATCCTTGTCCAAATTATATTGCTGGTTTTTGTCCTCTTGGTCCTGAATGTAAACTTGGTCATCCAAAATTTGAAATTTCACCAAGAATGGAATCACTTAATCAAAAATAATTTTTTACTTTTTACTTTAATTTTTAATTTTTGGATAAAAAATTTTTTTTTGTTCCACTTTTTTAATTTTATTTTTTTTACCAGTTCAAATTTTAATAAAAGGAAAAAAAAAGGAAAATAAAGTTTTGTTTTGTTTTAAAAATTCATTTCTTAATCATCTAAACTTGGAAGTAAAAGTTCTTTCATTTTTTGTAAAAAAGTTTGAAGTTTATCATGAAAAGGTTTCATTGGAGGAGGACAAATTTTTGAATGTAATAAAATTCCATCATCCAATATTGATTGTTGTTCTTTTAAACAATTTTTGAGTTTGGAAACATGAATTGGATTTTTATGATCTTCTTTCAAGAATTGAGGATTAAAAAAAGCATCTTGATATTTAAAAACACCTCCATTCACAGCAGCATCAATAACACCATTTAAAGCCATTGAAAAAGGATTAATATTTGGATCTTTTGTATTTTTGTATTTTTCAATGATTTCTTTTAATTCGGAATTTTTTTGTTCAACACTTTGTATTGCGTTAATAATTGGTGGGATTTCTTGGATTATCTTTTTGGATACTACAATAGAATGTTTTATTGTTGGGAATTTCTCTTCTGTTAATAAATATGTTGTTCTTAGCCATAAATCTTTGAATTCATTATCACTTTTTTTATCTGTTTTTCTGAATGGTTTTGAAAATTTAAACACATTTATTTGGTTGTTTTCGTAAAATTTACGGATTTTTGTATTCATTTTTGATGGGAAAGTAATTTCTTTTTCTTCAATCTATTTTCAAGATAAATATTATAAATAAATATTAAAATATTAAAATATTTCTTAAAATAAACAAACTTCTTCAATCGTTGATGGAGTTAAAGAAGCAATTAATAGAAATTTTCCTTCACTATTTTTCATTGATAAATCAGGTTCTTTTGAAATAACTTGAGCTTCAGGAAATTTTGATTTCATTCTTTCAATAAAAACACTTAACTGCTCCAATTCTTTTCCACGATAAACAAACTCTTTATCTTTAAATTGAAGATAAATTTCTGAATTAAAACCATTTCCATAATAACCAACAAGAAAATAACTAGCAAAAAAACGATCTGAAGAAGCAATTCTTCGAAACATTTCAGATTTTGTTCTGATGATTGAAGATAATTTTGCATAATCAAAAGTTTTAAGTTCATAATGATCACGAAGAATATCAAGTAATTGAATTCCATTTTCCCAAAACTTTCCTTTATCAAATAAATCAACTGCATTATGAAGGATTCTTTCTTTTCTTTCTGTGTAAGTTTCACGCGGATAATTGAAACTACCTTCTGTTAATTTTTCCTCAAATTTGTCATCATTAAACGCGATAATTTTATTGACTTCCATTAAAACTAATCCTGCTTCTGTTTCATATCCAAATGCTTGATATAATTCTGCTAAAAGATGTGCGTATTTTGAATACATTCCATATCTTCTTGTTTTTTTCAAGTAATCCATTAATGCTAATAATACTATTGCTCGTTCTTCTTGGAATTTTTCGCTTTGAGGATAGTCTTTGAGTTTGGATATTTGGTGAATTAAATGATTTAAAGATTGAACGAATTGATTGCACTATTTTTTTTTGTTATTTTTTGATAAAATTAAATTTTAATTAAAATTTTCAATTAAAATTTAAAATTTAAAATTCACTTTTTCTTGATGCTTCTTATTTTCCCCAAATTTCTTCTCAATTTCAATAAAGAAATAATCCTTGAATTGTTGATCCTTTCCTTCTCTAATAAATTGATCAATTTTATCAATAGTGCATTGTTCAATTAAAGAAAATCCATCTGTTTTTTCAATTTCTGAAATGAGCATTGAATAAAATATCTCAATTCCAAATTGCTTTAATTTTTCGTTCGAAAATAAAACTAAAGAAAGACATTCTTCAGCTAAAACTGAAACTAATTCGAATCTATGACCAGTTATCGAATTCCAGTTTTTATTGAATAAAGCAATGGAAACTAATCTTAAATCACCCATTGTTTCCATGATTTTATATTGTTCTAAATATGTCTTTTTTTCTAATTGTAAATTTTCTGATTTGATTAGCTCAATTATGTTTTGGAAATATAATTCCCATATTTTTAAGTTAAACATTCCTCCAGTTATTTTGGATCTCATTATATGTGAAATGATTGAGAGGGTTTTAAAGATTATTCTATAATGGATGAGCTTCATATGAAACTAAATTAATTTAAATAATAATTTATTATTATTATTATTATTATTTTTTTTAAATTATTTTTTTTAAATTATTTTTTTTTGTTTTTGTTTTTTGATACATCTTTTGGATCTTGAAATAAATTCATTTTGTGAAATTCTAAAAAATTTGTAAAAGTTTCAAAAAAGAAAAATAATCTTGTTGCAGGATTTTTGGAAAAGTTGATATAGAGATTTTCCATTTGACTTGAATCAATCATATAAAAAATTTGGATCAATGAATTGAATAATTTAATTTTACTTTCGGTTCTTTTTTGTTTGATCACTTGAATTTCCTTTTGGGATATTTTCTTTTCTTGGTTGTTGTATTGAGTAGTTTTTAATTTTGTTTTTTCCTTGAGTTTGACTAATTCCTTTGAAATTTGTCTTGATTTTCTTGCTTCACTTTTTTTGTTTATGTTTTGAATTTGTTTCTTCTCTAAACTTCTATTAAAACGCAACAATTTGAAAATAAATGGAGGCAATAAAGAAAGTTCCATAAACTCTGCAATATTTGTTTTTGCCAAAGAATCTTCCTTGAATATTCTCATTGGAGTTATTGGGTTTTTCACAAGCGATTTTGTTTATATTTTCTAATAATATAATGATAATTTGCAAACATAATTCACTTTCTTCTTCTGATTTTCTTGTATGAAACTGGATTTCATTCAAAATGACAGGAATAATTATTGAACGTGATTTTTTGGTTTGAAATATTCCTGCCTTCAATAAAGAGGCAATGAACTCAAGTTTTGTTTGATTAAGATTCTTTTGATCCTCTTTTCGAACCGATTCAATCATCAATTTAATTTCTTGAGTTAACTCATCCAAAGTGAAATCATTTCCTAATATTGAGAATATATTTTTGAAGTGTCTCAACGCCATTGCTTGGACTGCATTTATCCACACAGGCTCCTTTAAGGAAAGAAGTTGGCGAATTTGAGAAAGAATTTTTTGGATATTTTTCTTAAACTGAGGCTGGTTTGATTTTTCTTGTGGATGTTCTTTGATATTGTAACTCCATGAATAAATGATGAATCTAAAAGTGTATTCTATTGCTCTCATTGATAGAAGCAAACTTGTTCTGTCTTGTTCGGCGATATTTTCGAGTTTTTTTGTTAAAACTTCGATAAAATGGGTATATGTTTTGCAGAGACTTCTTTGTAATTCTCCATAAGCTTTCATAATTTTCTCATCATTTCCTTGATTTTCTTGACTAACATGAAATCTTGTGCGGATGTAATCATTTAATACCCCACTATAATGTTTGAATCTTTTATCCACAACAATTCCAATTACATATTCAATTGATTGTGTGATTTTCATTTTTTGTTCGAAATTATTTGATTGTTGACCTAAAATTATAAATAAAGTATCTAGAATTTCTCGGAAGCATTTGATGATTTCATATGGTGGTGATATTGTCATATCTTGTAGTATTTTAGGTAATGGGTGTTTTTTCCAATTGAATAATTGTGTGACATTTGAATCTTGAGTTAAAATTGTTGAACATAAATTAATATTAAAAGAGATGGTTTCTTTTCTAGCAATTAATTTTTTCGTTCTTTTCAAATATAAATTTTTAAATATAATTTTTAAATATAATTTTGATTTTGATTTTAATTTTGATTTTAATTTTGATTTTAATTTTGATTTTAATTTTGATTTTAATATTTATTTTAATATTTATTTTAATTTTAAATATAATATTAATATTGATATTGATTTTTAATTTAATATTGATTTTTAATATTGATTTTAATTTTGATTTTAATTTTAATTTTAATTTTGATTTTAATTTTGATTTTAATATTGATTTTAATATTGATTTTAATATTGATTTTAATTTTGATTTTAATTTTGATTTTAATATTTATTTTAATATTTATTTTAATTTTAAATATAATATTAATATTAATATTGATATTAATATTGATTTTAATTTTAATATTGATATTAATATTGATTTTGATTTTGATTATAATTTTGATTTTGGTTTTAATTATAAATTTACGTCTCTGGACCAGGTGGTTGCATATAAAAATTGGGTTCATCTTGAACTAATTTAGGATTATATCTAAATGTATTAATAGTAAGTTCACCTTGAGGAATAAAATTATCCTTATCAAAAAATTTCAGAAATCCAAAAGCAAAAGTTTTATTATCATGATTTTCATTAGTTGTACAATGAATAACTTCAATATAAAGATGACTATTTGCAAACATTTCACTTGGCATTGTGATTTTAAGTGTTTCTTTCCATTGAGGATTGTTTTTATGATAAAAAACATATGATTTGTATGTCTCCATAAAATCAGAACTTGTTCCAAAACTTAAACCTTCTTTGATAAAGTCTTTTTGGAAAGTAAAATCATTCAAACGAAGTGAAATTCTCAATTCAATATTTCTTGGTGTTCTTTTTCTTTCTTGAACAAATTCTCCTCCAGTAATTTCAATATATAAATCATTACGAATATAAGAAGGTAATATGATTTCTGGAAGTTTTGTTAATAAAGTAAATGAAATATCTCTGAATCTCATTTTTTTGGATTCTTCTGTATTTGATTGATTATTTTGATTATTTTGATTTTGATTTTGATTTTGATTTTCATTTTGAATTTGATTTTGATTTTCATTTTGAATTTGATTTTGATTTTCATTTTGATTTTGATTTTGATTTTCATTTTGATTTTGATTTTGATTTTCATTTTGAATTTGATTTTGATTTTCATTTTGATTTTGATTTTGATTTTCATTCACTTGATTTTCTTCTTCTGAATTTTCAATTTCTTCTTGTTCTTTTAAAACAGTATCATAATCACCAGCAAATATACTCCAAGTGAAAGAAACTCCTGGAGAAGGTACTGGTTTCATACTTTGTTCTTCATTTATTATCATTTTGTGTATTTTGAAAAAATGTATATCGTTTGTACAAGTAAATATTTTAATTGTTGATTCTTGTTTTGCTTGTTTTGTTGTGTGAATCAATGGTAATTGAAATATTCCTGCTCCAAATGGTTTTCTATATTCTCTTGGTGTTACTTTACTATATTTTTTTTGGATTTTTTCGTCAACTAATAATACTCCATATTTAATGATTTTGCAAACAAGATATAATCCACCATTAAGATCTTCTTTACTAATATCTAAATTAATGATTTTAATTTATAAATGAATTTTAATTTTAATTTTAATTTTAATTTTAATTTTAATTTTAATTTTAATTTTATAAATGAATTTTAATTTTAATTTTGATTTTGAATTTTAATTTTATAAATGAATTTTAATTTTAATTTAATTTTAATTTAAATTTTAATTTTAATTTTAATTTTAATTTTAATTTTAATTTTAATTTTAATTTTAATTTTAATTTTAATTTTAATTTTAATTTAAATTTTAATTTATAAATGAATTTTAATTTATAAATGAATTTTAATTTTAATTTTAATTTTAATTTTGATTTTAATTTTAATTTTCATTTTAATTTTATAAATGAATTTTAATTTATAAATGAATTTTAAATTTATAAATGAATTTTGATTTTATAAATTAATTTTAATTTTAACCTCTAAAAATTGTTTTCAAAGTTCCATGTTTATTAATATCTTCATGCATTCCAGTTCTAGAAATAGGAATAACATAAGATTCTGATAAAACCTTATCGGATTTTTGACTATAAAGGAAGAAATGGAGTTCAGCATCACTACCTATTGGGACAATAGCCATATTAAATTCAAAAAGAAACTGAAAAAGATCAGCAACAACATCTTGTTTTTGAGAAGAAATAAGAGTCAAATCAGAACTTTCTTTTTGAGAATTAAGACTTGAATGCAAATCAAATAACTTGACAATTCCAACGTCTTTTTCGGTTGCAATTTTTTCATTATTCATTCTTGGTAAAAGTGGCAAATTCATAGTTTTTCTTCCATTTTCAATAACTTCAATTAATTTATTTCTTAAAATTTGTTGAGATGAAAAACTGATGTTTTGATTTTGCAATAAATTTTGTCTGTATTTCAACAACGTATAAATTTGTGTCTTTGCAATTTCAAATGCAACAAAATCCTTTTTAAAAAAACATAAATCTTTCATTAAATATTTCCATTCAATTAAAGTGTCTTCACTTTCAATCATTGCTGGTGTTGCTTCAATAAATCCTGGATAATTATTCTCTGCTAAAATTTCCTTTGTTGGTGGTTCTCCTTCAAGCACTTTTATGTAGCATTGTGGCACTATTCCATGTTTTTTTGTGAGAATTTCTTTGACTCTGAACCATTCTTCGTTTTTTTCTTTTATTATTAAATATTCTCCAAATTTTATACTTAATTGTTGTTTTTCTTGAGCTATAAAATCATATAAAGCAACTCCATATTGATTTGTAATTTCCCATTCAGTCATTTCCGTTTTTATTTTTTTTTTTGATTTATAATTTGAAAATGAATGAAAAAATTTTTTAAAAAAAAGAAAAATGAAAATTTTTTTTTTGCTTTTTTTTTTCTTTTAATAAAAATTACTAATTTTGACATTTTTTTTTAATAACAATCCAAATCCACTTTTTTTCAAATTAATTCTAAATCAAATTCTAAATAATTTTATAAATAATTTTATAATTAATTTTCTAAATAATTTTTTATAATTTTTAATTTTTATAAATAATAATTTTATAAATAATTTTATAAATAATTTAATTAATTTTATAAATAATAATTTTATAAATAATTTTATAAATAATTTTATAAATAATTTTATAAATAATTTTATAAATAATTTTATAAATAATTTTATAAATAATTTTATAAATAATTTTATAAATAATTTTATAAATAATTTTATATAATTAATTTTATAAATAATTTTATAAATAATTTTATAAATAATTTTATAATTAATTTTATAAATAATTTTATAATTAATTTTATAAATAATTTTATAAATAATTTTATATTTAATTTTATAAATAATTTTATAAATAATTTTATAAATAATTTTATAAATAATTTTATAAATAAATATTTTAATTTTATAATTAATTTTATAAATAATTTTCTAAATAATAAATAATTTTATAAATAATTTTATAAATAATTTTATAAATAATTTTATAAATAATTTTATAAATAATTTTATAAATAATTTTATAAATAATTTTATAAATAATTTTATAAATAATTTTATAAATAATTTTATAAATAATTTTATAAATAATTTTATAAATAATTTTATAAATAATTTTATAATTAATTTTATAATTAATTTTCTAAATTAAATTTATTTGTAAAATGTTTTTTAAATGAAAAAAAAAGAATCAAAAAAGAAGAAACAGAAATTTCTTCATTTCTTCTTTTTAATTTTTTCAATAGTTTCAATATTAAAATCAACAATTTCAGTAGTTAAAGTAATATCCTTTTTCAGATTTTGAAATAACACGAACAACACCTCCTGGAATTGAATCAGACATCCAAACAATATGTATAGTTTTCTTTCCATTTTCATCAAGTGTATAACCTTCATATTTAATACATAATAAAGGACGATTTCCAACATAAATTTCTTCTCTTAATTTAACTGCAACCTTTTTAATAATTTAATTTTTAAATTTAAATTTATAAATGAATTTTAATTTTATAAATGAATTTACTCTTTCACTATAACTTGAATTTGTTTCATCTCTTGCAACAGTTTTAATTGGAAATTTAATTTCTTCTGCAATCCATTGACTTCTTTCAATTGTATTATTTTCATTTGCTATTGTTTTCCATACATTACAACTATACCATCTTCCTTCAATATTCATAATTTGTCCACCAAGTTGAATCTTTATTTAATTAAATTTAATTCAATTTAATTAAATTTTAAATTTTTAAATTAAATTTAATTTAATACTTTTTCTCCTGTTAATTTCCCAAACATATTGTTCTTTTCTTCTGTACTTAATGATACAATTTTTGTATCTTGAACCATTCCACGCTCTTTTTTCCTTTTTTCAATTTTCAATGAATATGTTTTTTTTGTAACTGAATATAAAGTATAAGTTATAAATCTCGTTTTTTGTTCTTGATCACTCCGCCAAGTTTTTGTTGAAATAAAAGAACCTTCTTTACAATTAATCCATTTATAAGATTTCTTATGTTTTTTTTTCTTTTTTTGAGAAATAATTGCTTGATATGTATTTTCATTTCCTAATAAATTTGCACAATTATCACAAACTCGGCATGGAGTTTCAATTCCATATTTATAAATAGGCATTTTTTTAGAACAACATGTTGAACAAAAAATTAATCCACAATTTCTACAATGATGTCTTCTTTTACGAACAGTAAATGGTGCTCGGCAATTCATGCAATTCTGTGTTAAATTATTCTCCATCCATTCCGCTTTTTCAAATAGTTGAGTATTTAAAATTCGAGAATCGTTTGAAGAAATCAGAACATTTTCAATTTTTAATTTCCATCCTAATCCAGCTAATTCAAAGAAAAAGATATTTGTTTTATTTTCAATGAATTTTCAATGAATTTTTAAATTTATACATTCAACTCCAAGTTCTATTTGTGAACCTATATCAACTGAGGATTTAATTATTTTTTTCTTTAATCCCTGTTTATTTTTTAAAATTTCATGGAGACTTTGCTTTCTTTTAGAATCTTTTGGTTGATTTGAAACTGAGGATTTATCAACAAAAGTTTTTGATCTTCTGGATTTATTTTCTTTTGGTTTTTCCAAATTGTCTATATTAATATTTGAATTATTTGAATTATTTGAATTATTTGAATTATTTGAATTATCAATAATTTGAGTTGATAAAGATTCCCTAATTGTTTCAAATGCTTTTTTTGATCTCATCCAAAGTAAAATATCGCTTGATGCAGTAACAGATATTAAATAAATTGAAACAGCACATTTTTCAAAATATCGGAAACCAAGTCGAGCTTCAACAACTCTATCCCCAACTTTTCCTGGGATAATTCCTGTTCCAAAATATCCATCTATTGCATTTGCAAATGGATCTACATATGATTCACCTTTTACCCATCCATGAAAAGTAAATGAACCTTTAAAATCCTTAAAAAATAATTTATAAATTAAGAATTTATTCCAGTTAAATTTGTTTGAGTTTTGGAATTATAATCATTACTTTTCCTGGAATAAAAATAGGACTTCCAAAAACTTCAAATCCACTTAAATCAAGTTCCTTTTTTTTGATTAAATTTTAAAAGAAATATTGAATATATTTTTTTTTAAAAAAAAAATAAAATGATTTTATAAAAACCTCCATTGCTTGTGATAAAAGATAAGATAAAGTAACATTCTTATTTGGGATTGCTTTAACTAAAAGATAAGCAAGCATATCTTCACCAACAATAAGTTGAACTTCACAAATAGTTTGATTTTCTGGTTGATCTTCTTGTTCTCGAATCTAAAAATATAAATATAAATATAAATATAAATATAAATATTAATTGAAATTGAAATTTTAAGTTGAGATCAAAAATTACTGTCCAATTCATTGGTGCAAAAAAATTAATTGAAGGATTTCCACCATTCCAAACTGGATAATCTTGAATTGGTTGTTCAATATCTGAAGATAATTCGAATGTGCTACATGCAATTAAAAAATGATTTTTAAATTGATCCCAAAGAGAAGCTCTTGAGACACCACTAAAAAAAAAGAAAATTGATTTATAAAAAGAAATTAGAAAAGGAAATTAATTTAAATATATTAAATTCACACCATATCATAAAAAGAGTATTTTGTTGAATAAAAGCCATAGCTCTCATAATAACTGTACTTTCAACTTGAACTAGATTAGTTATTAGAATTAATAATTTAATTTATAATTTTAATTTATAATTTAATTTATATTTTATTTATAATTTTATTTATAATTTTATTTATAATTTTATTTATAATTTTATTTATAATTTTATTTATAATTTTATTTATAATTTTATTTTATTTATAATTTTATTTATAATTTAATTTATAATTTTATTTATAATTTTATTTATAATTTAATTTATAATTTTATTTATAATTTTATTTATAATTTAATTTATAATTTTATTTATAATTTTATTTATAATTTAATTTATAATTTTATTTATAATTTTATTTATAATTTTATTTATAATTTAATTTATAATTTAATTTATAATTTAATTTATATTTTATTTATAATTTTATTTATAATTTAATTTATAATTTTAATTTATAATTTTTTTATTTATAATTTAATTTATAATTTAATTTATATTTTATTTATAATTTTATTTATAATTTAATTTATAATTTAATTTATAATTTTATTTATAATTTTATTTATAATTTTATTTATAATTTTATTTATATTTTTATTTTAATTTTAATTTATAATTTTTATTTATAATTTAATTTATAATTTTATTTATAATTTTATTTAATTTATAATTTTATTTATAATTTAATTTATAATTTTTTTTATTTATAATTTTAATTTATAATTTTATTTATAATTTAATTTATAATTTAATTTATAATTTAATTTATAATTTTATTTATAATTTTATTTATAATTTTATTTATAATTTAATTTATAATTTAATTTATAATTTAATTTATAATTTAATTTATAATTTTATTTATAATTTAATTTATAATTTATTTATAATTTTATTTATAATTTAATTTATAATTTTATTTATAATTTAATTTATAATTTTATTTATATTTTTATTTATAATTTTATTTATAATTTAATTTATAATTTAATTTATAATTTTATTTATAATTTTATTTATAATTTTATTTATAATTTAATTTCATTCAAAATACATTTAAAAGCCCCTACATCAAGAACTAAATCTTTTGTAGGAGAATACCACCATTTTGAAGAGAATATTTGAAAACTATCACTTCTACAAAAAAAATCGACCCAATCAGCCAAATTAATTTCAAAAGGAAGAGAAGTTGCAGAAACTGAAACAAAAGGAGCATTTGGATCAACTTCTGGCGCAAATAAACCAATAAGTTTCCATTGTGGAAATTTGTCACTGCCTTCATTGATGTCAATGTCAGTTACCCAGTTTTTTGGTAATGTAATGTTATATCCAAGTTTATTATTATGTTTTGGCACAACTTGTATTTGATGATGTGTTTTTTTTATTGTGTCTGTCCGATGTTTCGGGATTGTCGGAAGATCAAATAATGTTTGTGTCAATGTATTTTTTTTTTCAATGTTCATTTTATTCCGGAAAATTGTTGCGTTTTTTTTTTTCAATTTTTTAATGTCAATTATTTCAAATTTATTATTTTTTTTTATTCAATTATTTTGTTAAAGAAATATAAAGCAAAAAGAAGAAGAAAAAGTGAAAAAAATGAAAACAAAAAAAATGAAAAAAAAATTTTTTTTCTCCTTTTAAAAAAAAATAAAAAGAGAAAAAAATTTCCTTAAAAAATAAATCTATTTTTAAAAATAAAACCATTTTCAATCTAATTCTAAATTTAGATCTAAATTAATTTATAAATTAAAACTTGTTTAAATATAAATTGAAAATTAATATAAAATTGATTAAAAAAAAGGTAAATTTTTTTATTTAAAATTTAATTAATATTTAATAATAAATTTAATTTGAATTTAATTCTAAATTTAGATCTAAATTAATTTATAAATTCAAAATTGTTTAAATATAAATTAGAAATTAATATAAAATTGATTAAAAATAAAACCATTTTCAATCTAATTCTAAATTTAGATCTAAATTAATTTATAAATTTAAACTTGTTTAAATATAAATTAGAAATTAATATAAAATTGATTAAAAAAAAGGTAAATTTTTTTATTTAAAAATCTAATTAATATTTAATAATAGATTTACTTTGAATCTAATTCTAAATTTAGATCTAAATTAATTTATAAATTTAAACTTGTTTAAATATAAATTGAAAATTAAAATAAAATTGATTAAAAAAAAAGGTAAATTTTTTTTATTTAAAATCTAATTAATATTTAATTATAGATTTACTTTGAATTCAATTCCAAATTTAGATCCAAATTAATTTATAAATTTAAAACTTGTTTAAATATAAATTGAAAATTAAAATAAAATTGATTAAAAAAAAATGTAAATTTTTTTATTTAAAAATCTAATTAATATTTAATTATAGATTTAATTTGAATTCAATTCTAAATTTAGATCTAAATTAATTTATAAATTAAAACTTGTTTAAATATAAATTGAAAATTAATATAAAATTGATTAAAAAAAAGGTAAATTTTTTTATTTAAAATTTAATTAATATTTAATAATAGATTTAATTTAGATCTAATCTTAAACTTAGATCTAAATTAATTTATAAATTTAAAACTTGTTTAAATATAAATTAGAAATTAATATAAAATTGATTAAAAAAAATGTAAATTTTTTTATTTAAAATTTAATTAATATTTAATAATAAATTTAATTTGAATTTAATTCTAAATTTAGATCTAAAATTAATTTATGAATTAAAAATTGTTTAAATATAAATTGAAAATTAATATAAAATTGATTAAAAAGATAAATTTTTTTATTTAAAATTTAATTAATATTTAATAATAAATTTACTTTGGATCTAATCTTAAACTTAGATCTAAATTAATTTATAAATTTAAAACTTGTTTAAATATAAATTAGAAATTAATATAAAATTGATTAAAAAAAAGGGTAAATTTTTTTATTTAAAATTTAATTAATATTTAATTATAAATTTACTTTGAATCTAATTCTAAATTTAGATCTAAATTAATTTATAAATTTAAAACTTGTTTAAATATAAATTGAAAATTAATATAAAATTGATTAAAAAAAAGGTAAATTTTTTTATTTAAAATCTAAATAATATTTAATAATAGATTTAATTTGAATTTAATTCTAAATTTAGATCTAAATTAATTTATAAATTAAAACTTGTTTAAATATAAATTGAAAATTAAAATAAAATTGATTAAAAAGATAAATTTTTTTATTTAAAATTTAATTAATATTTAATAATAGATTTACTTTGAATTCAATTCTAAATTTAGATCCAAATTAATTTATAAATTTAAACTTGTTTAAATATAAATTGAAAATTAATATAAAATTGACTAAAAAAAAGATAAATTTTTTTATTTAAAAATCTAATTAATATTTAATAATAGATTTAATTTGAATTTAATTCTAAATTTAGATCTAAATTAATTTATAAATTAAAAATTGTTTAAATATAAATTGAAAATTAAAATAAAATTGATTAAAAAAAATGTAAATTTTTATTTAAAATCTAAATAATATTTAATTATAAATTTACTTTCAATCTAATTCTAAATTTAGATCTAAATTAATTTATAAATTAAAACTTGTTTAAATATAAATTGAAAATTAATATAAAATTGATTAAAAAAAAATGTAAATTCTTTTATTTAAAATTTAAATAATATTTAATAATAGATTTACTTTTAGATCTAATCTTAAATTTAAAAGATCTAAATGAAAATTTTAAAAATTAAAAACTTGTTTAAATATAAAATTGAAAATTAAAAATAAAATTGTTAAATAAAAATAAAAATAAAAATAAAAATAAAAATAAAAATTGATGAAAGAAAATTAATAATTTTTTTTATTTTTGGATATAATTGATATTTAATTATAGAGGCATTTAAAATATAATTCTAAATTTAGATCTAAATATATTTATAAATATAAAGTTGATGAAATCTATACAAATTAAAAGAAAATAAATTATTTGTAAAAATGCCAAATCATCAAATTTTTTTAAATTAAAGATAAATTAGGAATTAATTAAGGAAATTATAAAAAGAAGATTTGTTTTTTTAATTAAAATCAATTTAAAATTTAAATTTAAGAAGACTAACACGTTTTATTTTGAAAAGATTGGTTTTCCTTTATTTATTTTCTTGAAGAAGGGGGTTTTTTCTAATTAAAAAAAATCTTTCAAAAAATTTAAAAAAGAAAAAATTAATTGAATTAATTTGATTTGTTTTTGTTTTTGTTTTTTTAAATTTAATAATTAAATGATCAAAATTCTTTTTTATTTTATTGTTTCATTTTTTAAAAAAAAAATTAGAAACAATCCAAAATCATTTTTTCATTTATTCCTTTATTCATTTTTTCATCTATTTCTTATTTTTTTATTTAAATTTAAATTTAAATTTAAATTAAAATGTCAACATCTCAAATAACAACTCGTTCAAAATCAAAAAGAAAAATAGAGACTTATAAACTTGATAAACCAACACAAAGTATTCTTCTTCCAACTGAAAGTAAAAGAATTCTTTTAATTTGGCTTTTTTATAATATTCAAAATCCTTATCCAACAAAAAGAGAGAAACAACAACTTTGTGAAAAAGCAAATATGAATCTTGAACAAGTTAATAATTTCTTTATTAATGCAAGAGTAAGTAATTAATAAATTAAATTAAATTTTTTTTTTTTCATCAAATTTTTTTTCTTTTCATCAAATTTTTTTAGAGAAGAATTTTAAGACCAATTGTTGAAGCTATTCAAGAAGAAGAAAAAAAAAAAGATTCACCAACAACTCATCAAATGAGATTAAAATCTGGAAAAAAAATTCCTGTTTCAGAAATTGATTTTGAACATTCACCAACTTTAAATTCAAAAAATAATTATGATAATTTTGAAAGTGGACAAAATTAAAATTCCAAAAAAAGAATTTGTTTTTTTTCCTTTTTTTTTAATGATAATAAAATAAAAATTTTTTCTTTAAATTATTTTTGAAAAATTTTTTTTATTTTGGAATCATTCATTTTGAAAAGAAATAATTAAAATAATTGAAATAATTGAAATAATTAATTCGCAATCAAAGAATATTCTTTTTGTTTATTCTTTTTTTTTGATTTTTCTTGATTTGAATTTTCTTTTTCATCCAAATCATCTTCTTCAAGAGTAATTAATTGAGTAGATTCATTTGTATAAACAGGAACTTGAGGTAATTGGATTTCTACTGGTTTTGGGATAGTTAAATTTTGTGGAGGCATATTAACAAAATTTTGAACAGGAAAAGGATTTTTTTGAATATTTTTTTGATTATAATTTTGTTGTTGGAAATTTTGGATATAATTTTGTTGGTTGTTTTGTTGTTGGAAATTTTGAATATAATTTTGTTGGTTGTTTTGTTGTTGGAAATTTTGGATATAATTTTGTTGTTGTAAATTTTGTTGTTGTAAATTTTGTTGTTGTAAATTTTGTTGTTGTAAATTTTGTTGTTGTAAATTTTGTTGTTGTAAATTTTGGTTTGAATTCATTAAAGGTCCAGGAAAAATATTAACTTGAGGTTGATTCATATTTGTTGAATAATAATATTTGTTTTTTTCTCCCATTTCTTGCATTTCAATTTCCATCAAAATATTTGCATTATGAATTTTATTATTTTCAAGCCATTCGCGTGCCTCTTTAGTCAAATTCTTATCAAGAAAACGTTGATGAACCACAGCACGATTATAGTCTGCAATACGCTGACGAATTTGTAAGACAATTTCAGATTCTTCAGGAAATGTTTCATAAACCTCTTTCATAACAGCAATTTTTTTCTGATAATTTGACTCCAAAATGTCTTCAGAAGAGAATTTAATAGGATCTAATGATATTGGTTCAGGAAACATTGAAGACCCGATTTTGGGGAGTAGATTTTGCTTGAGAAAATTGTCGAGTTTATTGTCGCGAAAGAAATCAGGCGAACTTGTGAACAATTTATGACAAATTCTCAATGTGGCAAGATAATCACCAGATGAAAAGGCTTTTTGCATTTGTTCATATTCACTTGTTGCTTTTGAGATGATTTTGCTTGCATTTTTTCCTTCTTTTCCAAGTGAAAATCCGCTTCCAATCATGGATTTCTTAATGATTTCATTTGAAACATAATCGTCGATAATTTTGGACCAAATTGGGGATAATTTTTTGAGATCAGGCAAAATTTTGAGTCCAGTTTCACTAACAATAAAACTAAGAATAGCCTTTTCATTTCCTTCTTCGCCAACCTTATTGATATTTTCGATAATTAAAGGGTCTGGTTTTCCATCGAGACTGGGAAGTTTCTGACTCAACTTTGCTCCTCTAACAAGAAGAGACACACATTTTCCAAAAACTGGAGGTTTAAGAACAGCAAGTGTTCGGATCAAAGTGGATGATCCAACTGCCAAATCATGGGTCGTTTTGACATGATCAATACTTCCAAATCTTTTGATGTTATTGACTTCAAATGCTTGAAGAATTCTGTCAGAATTTTCCGAAATCATTCCTGGAAACAGAAGCATATCCTTCGCTGCTTGAAGAACAACATCGAGATCTTGTATTTCTAAGCATAAATATGGTACAAATTTTGATAGTGCAAAATATGTTTGTTTTCCTCCAATTTTAAACGCTTTTTTAGTCATATCTTCTTCAAGATTTACAATATCATCAGGAAATCTTTTGAGTATATTTGAAATTATTTCATCCATGTTGGAAGACTGTGTGAAGGATTGATATTGATGTGAGATGTTTTTAAATTTAGTGATTGGTTTTCTGAAAATGATTTATAAAGTGTAAGTGCAGATATTGCAAGATTAAATAAGGCAATTGCGTTGTTAGGTGTTGTTCTTATTGAGAGGATTTTGAGGTAACTAATGATTTTCTCTAAGTAATGGAAGTCTTTTTATTTTTTTAATTTTTAATTTTTAAATGAATTTTAATTTTAATTTTAATTTTTATCCGATTTTAATTTTAATTTTAATTTTAATTTTTATTTATAAATGAATTTTAATTTTAATTTTATAAATTAATTTTAATTTTTAATTTTAATTTTGATTTTTATCTGATTTTAATTTTAATTTTAATTTATAAATGAATTTTAATTTTAAATTTAATTTTGATTTTATTTTTAATTTTAATTTTAATTTTTAATTTTTATCCGATTTTGATTTATAAATGAATTTTAATTTTAATTTTTTAAATTTAATTTTTAATTTTAATTTTTAATTTTTAATTTTAATTTTAAATTTAATTTTAATTTTAAATTTTGATTTTTATTTTTAATTTTTAATTTTAATTTTTTAATTTTAATTTTAATTTTAATTTTTAAATGAATTTTAATTTTAAATTTAATTTTAATTTGAATTTTAATTTTATAAATGAATTTTTGATTTTATAAATGAATTTTTAATTTATAAATGAATTTTTAATTTTATAAATGAAATTTTATTTTATAAATGAAATTTTATTTTATAAATGAAATTTTATTTTATAAATGAATTTTGAATTTATAAATGAATTTTAATTTTAATTTTTAAATTTAATTTTAATTTATAAATGAATTTTAATTTTTATCCGATTTTTGATTTTTAATTTTTAATTTTTATCCGGTTTTGATTTTTAAATGAATTTTAATTTTAATTTTAATTTTTAATTTTAATTTTAAATTTAATTTTAATTTTAATTTTAATTTATTTTATAAATGAATTTTAATTTTATAAATGAATTTTAATTTTAAATTTAATTTTAATTTTTATCCGATTTTGATTTATAAATGAATTTTAATTTTATAAATGAATTTTAATTTTGATTTTAAATTTAATTTTATTTTATAAATGAATTTTGATTTATAAATGAATTTTGATTTTATAAATGAATTTTAATTTATAAATGAATTTTAATTTTATAAATGAATTTAAATTTTGATTTTCAATACCATTCTGAATAATATCATTTTGTGCATCTTTTGAATCCCCCTTTTCTTTCCGTTCCCACATCTCATTTAATACTTCATTTAACTTTATAAATCCTTGAAAAAATAAAGATTCCTGTTTAATAAAAAAAGAAGTATTAGAAGTTGCAAGCTCAATCAAAATTTTAAGAGCAGGAATTGTAATAGAATCAACAAGGGAATTCAAAACAAGATTTTTCTGGGTGTCTGTGACCTCTGAAAGGGGATGAGCATCGACATCAGTTTCAGCATGAGCGCCAAGAAGCCTCATCATAATTTCATGAACTGCCTTGAACGTTCTATGATTGTGGCAAACCTCTGATCTCAAGGCATATTCAAGCCATGAAATCAAGATCTGCCTTCTTTCATCATCTTGAGACAGATGAGTAGTGAAAACAAGAGCAGCAAGCTCTGTGAATCTCTCTGTCTCGTTATATCCATGTCTTATTGCTTCCAAAATTGTTTTAAAAAGTAAATTTCCGAGTAATAAAGATGGAACATGATCTTTGTTGATATAGAAAATTCTGAGACACTCGCGAAGAAGGTGTATCACCTCTTGCTCTGATTGGTCTCCAGAAATACCATCCAATTGCATATTCGCAATCTGCTTGTCAATAAAAGGCATCAGGAAAGTGGTCCAAGTGTGCTCATTAAATTTTTCCGAAATTCCGATGATTGTCGAGATTGTTTCCCGAGTCACAAGCTTATCGTCAAGAGCCATGTCCCAGAAATACTTGGATGACGGACACCTCTCAAGAAGTGCTGATAATGTTTCCAGGAACTCTTGCGAGCGCTCATTGGAATCCTCGGAATATTTCGACTTGGTAATTTTGTCACATGAAAGAAGTAAAGTTGTTAAAATTTGTTGATTTCTTTCAATATCAATGTTCTCCATGTTCTGCGAAGGATTCTGGATCTGCGCCTTCGTGATGTTGTCCTCCGCGTCCACTCTCTGAATAACTATTGTCCCCGTTGTTGTTGCAACATTGATGGAATATGTCAATTTTTCTGGGAAACTTGAATCATCATTCGAATTTTTTGAGTTTTGAATCCGATGAAGAATAATTTTAATCGGGGTAATATCACTTGAGTTGATTCCGCCAAGCTCCCAAAATGTGTCCAATGCCAAATAGTCGTTTGCTTGTTTTGAAAGCTCAATCAGAACTTCCTTTTGTTGGTAAGTTGATAGTGACTTTAAAATTTTCAGTGCGGATCTTCTTTGTGTCTCAAAAATTGTTGTTTGACATGCAATATCAGTAAGAAGTTTGATTTGGAAATTAAAAACGGTTTTTGCGTTCTGGAACTTTGGCACTCCAAACTGTGATAAACTTAGTAAAACTTCCTCTAAACTCATTAAAATTTCCAGAGTTCGTAAAAATTCGATCCGATTTTCATCTGGAATTGAATCGGATTTTGTTGCGTTTTGGATAAGATTTGTTGTTTGAATTATAAAATTCAATAACTTATTTCCTTGGTCAATAATTAATAATGATAAAAACTTGGGTTTTGTTGTGAATATCTTGATAATTTTCCCAAAACTTCCTAATAAACTTCGAGCTGTGTAATCGTGGCAACTTGGATCAAATATAAGCCATTTTGGATGAAGTGCATCAATTGCATTGATTGTTGTTTCAATAATTGAAATTATGAGTTGTTCGAATTGATTTTTTTGTGGGCTGAACATCAATACTCTAATATTTATTTCAATTTTTATTTCAATTTTTATTTATATATTTTAATTTTTATTTCAATATTTATTTCAATATTTATTTCAATATTTATTTCAATATTTATTTCAATATTTATTTCAATATTTATTTCAATATTTATTTCAATATTTATTTCAATATTTATTTCAATATTTATTTCAATATTTATTTCAATATTTATTTCAATATTTATTTCAATATTTATTTCAATATTTATTTCAATATTTATTTCAATATTTATTTATATATTTATTTCAATATTTATTTATATATTTATTTCAATATTTATTTATATATTTATTTCAATATTTATTTTAATTTTTATTTCAATTTTTATTTATTTTAATATTTACTTCAATATTTATTTATATATTTATATATTTATTTATATATTTATTTCAATATTTATTTCAATATTTATTTATATATTTATTTCAATATTTATTTCAATATTTATTTCAATATTTATTTTTAATTTTTTATTTTTTTTAATATTTTGTTTCAATATTTATTTATATATATTTATTTCAATATTTATTTTCAATATTTTTTTTAATATTGTTTATATTTATTTATATATTTGTTTTTTAATATTTTGTTTTTAATTTTTATTTATATATTTATTTTCAATATTTATTTCAATATTTATTTCAATATTTATTTCAATATTTATTTCAATATTTGTTTCAATATTTATTTCAATATTTATTTCAATATTTATTTTTAATATTTATTTTAATATTTATTTATATATTTATTTATATATTTATTTCAATATTTTATTTCAATATTTATTTCAATATTTATTTCAATATTTATTTCAATGTTTATTTATATATTTATTTATATATTTATTTCAATATTTATTTATATATTTATTTATATTTTTATTTCAATATTTATTTTGTTTTTATTTTAATATTTATTTCAATTTTTATTTTTAATATTTATTTCAATATTTATTTATATATTTATTTTATATATTTATTTTATATTTTATTTTATATATTTATTTATATATTTATTTTATATTTTTATTTATTTATATATTTATTTATATTTATTTCAATATTTATTTCAATTTTTATTTATATATTTTAATTTTTATTTCAATATTTATTTATATTTATTTCAATTTTTATTTATATATTTATTTCAATTTTTTATTTCAATATTTGTTTCAATATATATTTCAATATTTATTTATATATTTATTTATTTAATTATATATTTATTTTATGTATTTGTTTTAATATTTATTTTAATTTTTATTTCAATATTTATTTCAATATTATTTCAATATTTATTTCAATATTTATTTCAATATTTATTTATATATTTATTTTAATATTTATTTTAATATTTATTTCAATATTAATTTCAATATTTATTTCAATATTTATTTCAATATTTATTTCAATATTTATTTCAATATTTATTTCAATATTTATTTCAATATTTATTTATATATTTATTTTAATATTTATTTCAATATTTATTTATATATTTATTTCAATATTTATTTCAATTTTTATTTCAATTTTTATTTCAATATTTATTTTAATTTTTATTTCAATATTTATTTCAATTTTTATTTATATATTTTAATATTTATTTTAATATTTATTTTAATATTTAATTTAATGTTTATTTATATATTTATTTCAATTTTCCTGTTGTTTTACTGATTGTATTGATTTGCTAAAATAACTGATGCTTGAATTGTTTGTGTTTCTGTTACTTCAATTGAAAAATTTCCAAGAGATTTTACAAATGAAGCTGCTTGTTTATACCAAATATCAAAAATTTCTGCTCCACAATCCCCTTGTGTATAAGGATCATTTGAGCGTAATTTTTCTAAAGCTTGTGAAAACATGAAATAAATGAAAAAAAATGAAAAATGAAAAATTGAAAAAATGAAAAAATGAAAAAATTAAAAAAATTGCGAAAAAAATTCCTGTTCTAATTTCCATCAAAATAATTCCACTTTTCTTTTACATTTTTATTTTTATTTTGATATTGATATTGATATTGATATTGATATTTATATTGATATTTATATTGATATTTATATTGATATTTATATTGATATTAATATTTATATTGATATTTATATTTAATTTGATTTTAATATTTATATTAATATTGATATTTATATTTATTTTGATATTGATATTGATATTGATATTGATATTGATATTGATATTGATATTGATATTTATATTTATATTTATATTTATATTGATATTGATATTTATATTGATATTGATATTGATATTGATATTGATATTGATTTTGATATTTATATTGATATTGATATTTATATTTATATTGATATTTATATTGATATTGATATTTATATTTATATTGATATTGATATTTATATTTATATTGATATTGATGATTGATATTTTATATTGATATTGATATTTATATTTATATTGATATTGATATTGATATTGATATTGATATTGATATTGATATTGATATTTATATTGATATTGATATTGATATTGATATTGATATTGATTTTGATATTGATTTGATATTTGATATTTATATTGATATTATATGATTTATATTGATATTTATATTGATATTTATATTGATATTTATATTGATATTTATATTGATATTTATATTGATATTTATATTGATATTTATATTGATATTTATATTGATATTTATATTGATATTGATATTGATATTTATATTGAATTTGAATTTGAATTTGAATTTGAATTTGATATTTATATTAATTTTGATTTTGATTTTGATTTTAAATTAAACCTGTCAATTTATAAAATGGGGGTAAAAAAAATAATCAAACAAAACAAAATTCTTTTTTCTTTTTCTTGATCAATTTTAATTGAAATTTTATTTGAAATTTTAATTGAAAAAAAAAATAATTATGATCCCAAAACTGGGGGATTAAATATATCAATTGAAAAATTTTAATCATTTTTATCATTTATTTGCTTTTCTTAATTTTAATTCACAAATAAAATAATAAAAATGGGGGATTTATGACAACAAAAAAAAATCTTTTTTATTCTTAATTTTGAAAATAGATTATTTATTCTTTTTTTGATTTAATACGTTTTATAAAAGAATTTAATAAAAAAATTTAATAAAAAAATTTAATAAAAAAAGATCGAAATTTAAAAGAATTTTTTTATTGAAAGATCTTTTTCACTTTTTTCAATTTTATTTTGAAAAATTTTTTTTACTTTGATTTTTTACTTTATTTTTTAAAAACAAATCCTAAAAAAGCAAAATGGGAAACGTAAATTCTGCTAAAAAAAAGATTTCAAAAAGAGAAATTAAAGAATATAAAAGAAGAGTATCTCGTTGTTCTGAATCAATTCTTTTAGTTGATGATAAAGCTAATTTTATTAGAGCAAACAGAGCTGCTATTAAAATGTTCAAAGCAAAATCAAAAAAAGATGTTCTTTCAAGAGGCCCAGCTGGTTTAGCTGGTCCTTATCAACCTGCTTTTAAAATGCCTACAAAACAAGCTACTGATTTGATATTGAGAAATGCTTTTGAGTAAATTCTCTTTTTTCCTCAAATTTTTTTCAACTTTTTTGCTAATTTATTTTTTTTTTCTTTATTAAAAAAAAAGATCCCCTGATGGTTTTTATGATTTTGATTTTCTTCATATTGATCTTGATGGGAAAGAATTTTGGTGTCATGTAAATTTATTAATAATCTAAAATAAATATTCAAAAAATATTCTAATCAAGATTTAAATAAATATTGAAATAAATATTAAAATAAATATTAAAATAAATATTTAAATAAATATTGAAATAAATATTAAAATAAATATTAAAATAAATATTTAAATAAATATTAAAATATTGAAAAAAATATTTAAATAAATATCCAAAATAAATATCCAAAATAAATATTAAAATAAATATTAAAATAAATATTAAAATAAATATTAAAATAAATATTATTCAAAATATAAATATTATCCAAAATATAAATATTATCCAAAATATAAATATTATTCAAAATATAAATATTATCCAAAATATAAATATTATCCAAAATATAAATATTGAAATAAATATTTAAATAAATATTCAAATAAATATTGGAAATAAATATTATCCAAAATAAATATTAAAATAAATATTAAAATAAATATTAAAATAAATATTAAAATAAATATTAAAATAAATATTAAAATCAAGATTTAAATAAATAATAAAATAAATATTTAAATAAATATTAAAATAAATATTGAAATAAATATTATTCAAAATAAATATTAAAATAAATATTATCCAAAATAAATATTAAAATAAATATTAAAATAAATATTCAATAAATATTCAAATAAATATTGAAATAAATATTATCCAAAATAAATATTAAAATAAATATTAAAATATTGAAAAAAATATTGAAAAAAATATTCAAATAAATATCCAAAATAAATATCCAAAATAAATATCCAAAATAAATATTAAAATAAATATTAAATTAAATATTATCCAAAATAAATATTCAAAAAATATTCTAATCAAGATTTAAATATAAATTTTCTTATAAAAAAAAAGGTTTGGTTAACTCCAATTAATTGGGATGGAAAAATGGTTCTTCAAGGATATACAAGACCTGTTTCTGGACCTGGAGTAACTAAAGCATTTGATTTAGGTGAAGAAGCTTCTTTTTTTGTAAAACCAATTGCTGAAAAAATGTTACAAGCAAAATCAAAAACAGAAACAGATTCACAAACTGATTCATTTATTGGAGATGATTTTAAATCAACTACAGAATTTTCAGATACAGAATATTCATCAAAAATTTCTGGACATTCTCCAAAAAACTCAGAAAATCCAACAAAGGAATCAGAAAGATCACTTAGAGAATCACAAAAATCAAAAAGAGAAGAAAGATCAAATAGAGATCAAGAAAATTTTCCAAAAGAATCAAAGAAAAAAAATGCCAAATCAAAGAAAGCACAAAGAGATACAACCACAAATTTTTCAAACATAATTCTTTTTGAAGCTGATGAGAATACAGTCCAAATACAAAATCGAATTGATAAAATCAAAACAGTTGTTAGATCTCATGATAATCCAGTTCTTGAAAAAACCGTTGTTCAAGAATTAAATGAAATCAAGAAAATATTCAATGAATCAACTCAAATTCTCCAAAAACATATTTCTCAATTAGCTGATAAATTACAAAAAGAAAGAAATCAAAATCAAGAAAAATATTCTCAATTAGAATTACATTTACAAAAAAGTCTTTCAAAAACACAAGAAGCTCAAAATGGATATGAAACTTTATTCAACAAAATGAAAGTTATTGAAGAACTCTTTGATGATAAATTGGCACAAATTTTACATCCTCAATTCGAAAAACAAAATTAATTAATTCATTAATTCATTCCACTTTTTTCTTTGATTTTATTTTGAATTTTATTTGAAAATGAAAATTTCGAAAATTAATAAGGAATTTCAAGTAAAAAAATTTAACTCAAGTTTAATAAGAAATTTTGAAAAGGCAAAATCAAATTTTTGTTTGAAAATTTTTTCTTTTTTTTTCAATAAAAAATTTAATTTTTGTTGATCTTGTTTTGTTTTATTTTTTAATTTTTTTTTTTATTCGCAATTCGAAAAATAAAAAAAAAGTAATTATTTCAATAAAATTTGATCATTCATTTTTTTTTCAAAAAAGATAAAATAAATGAATTTTTAAATTAATGAACCATTTCAAAAAGATTTTTTTTTATCATTTTTTTTCTTTTTTTTCTCTTTCTCCATTTTTTTTTTCACCTTTTCAAAAACAAAACAAAACAAACAAAAAAACAATTCAAAAAAAAAGCAAAATGGGAAACGTCAATTCAGCTAAAAAAAAGATACTCAAAAAACAAACAAAAGAATATAAAAAGAAAATTGCACAATTTAGCGAAGCAATAACACATTCAGATGAGAAAGGCAATTTTTTATATGTAAACAAAGCAGCCGTTAAAATGTTTAAAGCAAAATCCAAAAATGAAATTCTCTCTAGAAATGCAGGAAGTTTAGCTGCTGCTTATCAACCTGCTTTTAAAATGCCTACTTATCAAGCAATAGGAGTCATTGGGAAAAATATTTTTGAGTAATTTGTTCTTTTTCTTTTAAAAAAAAAACGATCAAAAAAAAATCAAAATAAAATTTAAATTTAAATTAAAAATCAAATTAATATTAAAAATATTAAAAGATCCCCTGATGGTTTTTATGATTTTGATTTTCTTCATATTGATCTTGATGGGAAAGAATTTTGGTGTCATGTAAATTTATTAATAAATATTAAAATAATTAATCAAATAAATAATCAAATAAATATTTCCAAAAAAATTATTCCACAAAAATTATTCCAAAAAATTCTTTAAAACTATTAATTAAAAAAATATTCAAATCAAGATTTAAATATAAATATTATCCAAAATAAATATTTAAAATAAATATTTCAAAATAAATATTTAAATAAATATTGAAATAAATATTGAAATAAATATTATCCAAAATAAATATTATCCAAAATAAATATTCCAAAATAAATATTCCAAAATAAATATTATCCAAAATAAATATTATCCAAAATAAATATTATCCAAAAATAAATATTCCAAAATAAATATTAAAATAAAATTAAAAAATATTGAAATAAATATTATCCAATATAAATATTCCAAAAATAAATATTAAAATAAATATTCCGACCAATATTATATAAAATAAATATTATCCAATATAAATATTAAAATAAAAAATAAAAATAAATATAAAAAAAATAAATATAAATATCCAAAATAAATATTCCAAAAATAAATATTTAAAAAATAAATATTAAAATAAATATTTAAATAAATATTAAAAATAAATATTCCAAAATAAATATTATCCAAAATAAATATTATCCAAAATAAATATTGAAATAAATATAAATATTATCCAAAATAAATATTATCCAAAATAAATATTATCCAAAATAAATATTATCCAAAAAATAAATATTCAAAAAAATATAAAATATCCAAAATAAATATTATCCAAAAATAAATATTATCCAAAATAAATATTATCCAAAATAAATATTATCCAAAATAAATATTAAAATAAATATCTATCCAAAATAAATATTAAAATAAAAATATCCAAAATAAATATTATCCAAAATAAAAAATAAATAAATATTATCCAAAATAAATATTATCCAAAATAAATATTATCCAAAATAAATATATCCAAAATAAATATTCCAAAATAAATATTGTATCCAAAATAAATATTAAAATAAATATTCCAAAATAAATATTAAAATAAATATCAAAATAAATATTTAAAAAATAAATATTATCCAAAATAAATATTATCCAAAATAAATATTCCAAAAATAAATATTCAAAATAAAATAATATCAAAATAAATATTTCAAAATAAATATTGAAATATAAATATTATATCCAAAATAAATATTCCAAAAATAAATAAATATTCAAAATAAATATTGAAATAAATATTATCCAAAATAAATATTGAAATAAATATTATCCAAAAAAATAAAATATTAAAATAAATATTATCCAAAATAAATATTGAAATAAATATCCAAAATAAATATTATCCAAAATAAATTTTGACCTGGGGAACTCAAATATTATCCAAAATGGTTAAATATTATCCAATAAAATAAATTTTATCCAAAATAAATATTATCCAAAAATAAATATTATCCAAAAAATAAATATTCAAAAATATTTCCAAAATATAAATATTATCCAAAAAATAAATATTATCAAAATAAATTATCCAAAATAAATATTTCGTCGGAAATAAATATTAAAATATTAAAATAAAAATATTAAAATAAATATTCCAAAATAAATATATCCAAAATAAATATTATCCAAAATAAATATTCCAAAATAAATATTATTAAAAAATAAATATTATCCAAAATAAATATTATTCCAAAATAAATATTATTCAAAAATAAATATTCAAAATAAATATTATCTAAAAAATATTAAAATAAATATTAAAAATATCCGAAGTTATTCAAAAATATAAATATTATCCAAAAATAAATATTAAAATAAATATTTTAAAATAAATATTTAAATAAATATTCCAAAATAAATATTCCAAAATAAATATTCCAAAATAAAATATCCAAAATAAAATATCCAAAATAAATATTCAAAAAATATTCTAAAATAAATTTTATCCAAAATAAATATTATCCAAAATAAATATATCCAAAATAAATATTAAAAATAAAATATTAAAATAAATATTTCAATATAAATATTAAAATAAATATTATTCAATATAAATATTATCCAAAATAAATATTTCAAAAATAAATATTATCCAAAAAATAAAATATTCCAAAATAAATATTCAATATAAATATTATCCAAAATAAATATTATCCAAAATAAATATTATCCAAAATAAATATTATCCAAAATAAATATTCAATATAAATATTATCCAAAATAAATATTTCCAATATAAATATTAAAATAAATATTATTCAAAAAATATTCAAAAATATCCTAATAAAAATTTTCTTATAAAAAAAAAGGTTTGGTTAACTCCAATTAATTTGGGAGGAAAAATGGTTCTTCAAGGATATACAAGACCTGTTTCTGAACCTGGAATAACTAAAACATTAGATTTAAGTCAAGAAGCAGCTTTTTTTGTAAAACCAGTTAGTGAAAAACAAAGTAAATCAAATTCCAAATCTTCCAATTCAAAAACAGAAACAGATTCACAAACTGATTCATTTGTTGGAGATGGTTTAAAATCAACTACAGAATTATCAGATACAGAAAATCCTGTGAATTTTTCAGAAAAAACAAAAACAGAATCAATCCAAAAAACAAAAGATTTACAAGATCGAATTGAATCATTAACAACATCAAGTCATTCAAGCATAATTCTTTTTGATAATGATGAAAATGAAGTCCAATTACAAAATCGAATTGATAAAATCAAATCAACTGTTAGATCTCATGATAATCCAGTTCTTGAAAAAACCGTTGTTGAAGAATTAAATGAAATCAAGAAAATATTCAGTAATTCAACTCAAACATTCCAAAAACAAATTTCCCAATTAGCTGAAAAATTACAAAAAGAAAGAAATCAAAATCAAGAAAAATATTCTCAATTAGAATCACATTTACAAAAAAGTCTTGCAAAAACACAAGAAGCACAAAATGGATATGAAACTTTAGTTAACAAAATGAAAATTATTGAAGAAGTTTTTGATAACAAATTGAATCAAATTTTACATCCAAAATCCGAAAAACAAAATTAACTAATCAATTAATCAATCAATTAATTTCCTTTTTTTCTTTTTAATTTCCTTTTCTTTTTCTTTTTCTTTTTAATTAAAATTTGATCCTTTAAAAAAATAAAGGAAGCAAATTATTTTTGAAGAAGAAGATTTTTTTTAAATTTTTTATTCATTTAATTATTTGATCTTTTTTAATTTTGATCAAATTTTTTTTCCATTTTTTTTGTGCTTTTGTTTTGAATGAATATTATGATTATTTGATAAAATCTTTCACTTAAAATTAAAATTTGAATTGATCTTCAAGAAATATGATTAAAATTCTTTTAAAAATTTATTTTTTGTTTGTTTTGTTTGTTTTGTTCTTTGAAGGAAATCAATTTGATCTTCACTTTTCACTTTTCTATTTAATTTTTATTGAATTTGCTGAATAAGAAAATAAGCTTTTTAAATGGGGGTTTAGAGTGAATAAGAAAAAAAATCTTTGAAATTCTGAATTTAAGTTGAATAAGTAAGTATTAAGTTAATTAATTTTTTAATATTTTTATGAATTAAAAGAAAGTTATGAATTGATTTAAATTGATTTGATTTAATTCTTTTTTTTTTTAAAAATTGATCAATTTTTAAAAGGAATTTCTTACAAAATTTTTTTCACTTTTTTTTTTTCATCAAATCTTTTTTTTATTGGAAAAATTTTTTTACTTTGATTTTATTTTTTATTTTAAACAAAAAAAAAAGGAAAAATGGGAGTTTCAAATTCTGCGAAAAAGAAAATTTCCAAAAGAGAAATTAAAGAATATAAAATGAGAGTAGAAAAATGTTCTGAATCAATTCTTTTGGTTGATAATAAGGCTAATTTTATTGAAGCAAACAAAGCAGCTGTTAAAATGTTTAAAGCAAAATCAAAAAAAGATGTTCTTGAAAAAGGTCCAAATGGTTTAGCTGGTCCTTATCAACCTGCTTTTAAAATGCCTACAATGCAAGCTTCTGCTTTGGTTCTGAAAAATGCTTTTGAGTAAAATTCTCTTCTTTCCACAATTTTTTTTTATAAAACAAATTAAAACAAATTAAATTTAAATCAAATCAAAATCAAATTAAATTAAATCAAATCAAATCAAAATCAAATTAAATCAAATCTCAAATCAAATTAAATTAAATCAAAATCAAATCAAATCAAATTAAATTAAATCAAATTAAATCAAATCAAATAAATATCAAATCAAATCAAATCAAATTAAATTCAAATTTAAATCAAATTAAATTAAATAAATCAAATCAAATTAAATCAAAATTAAATTAAATTAAATTAAATATCAAATTAAATCAAATTAAATCAAATATTAAATTAAATTAAATTAAAAAAATTAAATTAAAATCAAATCAAATCAAATCAAAATCAAATCAAATTAAATCAAATCAAATCAAATTAAATCAAATCAAATCAAAATCAAAAATCAAATAAAAAATAAAATCAAATCAAATCAAATCAAATCAAATCAAATTAAATTAAAATTAAATCAAATTAAATCAAATCAAAAATTATCAAATTAAATCAAATTCAAAATCAAATCAAATCAAATCAAATCAAATCAAATCAAATCATATCAAATCAAAATCAAATTAAATTAAATTAAATCAAACCAAATTAAATCAAATCAAATTAAATCAAATCAAATTAAATATTAAATTTAAATCAAATCAAATTAAATCAAATCAAATATCAAATCAAATTAAATTAAATCAAATCAAATTAAATCAAATTAAATCAAATCAAATTCAAATCAAATCAAATCAAATTAAATCAAATCAAATTAAAATCAAATCAAATCAAATCAAATTAAATTAAATTAAATTAAATTAAATTAAATTAAATTAAATTAAATTAAATCAAATTAAATCAAATTAAATCAAATCAAATTAAATATCAAATCAACAAAAAGATCTCCTGATGGTTTTTATGATTTTGATTTTCTTCACGTTGATTGTGAGAATAAAGAATTTTGGTGTCATGTAAATTTATAAACATTTCCAAAAATAAATATTTAAAAAATAAAATTGTCTTAAAAAAGGTTTGGGTTACTCCAATTAATTGGGGAGGTGAATTGGTTCTTCAAGGATACGCAAGACCTGTTTCTGAACCTGGAATAACTAAAACATTTGATTTAAGTGAAGAAGCAGCTTTTTTTATAAAACCAGTTGCTGAAAAAATGTTACAAGCAAAATCAACATCCAATTCAAAAACAGAAACAGATTCACAAACTGATTCATTTATTGGAGATGATTTTAAAACAACTACAGAATTATCAGATACAGAAAATCCTGTAAATTTCTCAGAAGTAACATCACAAACAGATCAAGAAAGAAAACCAAAAACATCAAGCAAAAAACAAAAAGAAACAATAAATTCAAGTTTTCCCAATGTGATCCTTTTTGATAATGATGAAGATGAAATTCAATTAGAAAATCGAATTGATAAAATTAAATCAGTTGTTAGATCTCATGATAATCCAGTTCTTGAAAAAACCGTTGTTCAAGAATTAAATGAAATTAAGAAAATATTCAGTAATTCAACTCAAAATCTCGAAAAAAAAATTTCTCGTTTAGTTGATAAATTACAAAAAGAAAGAAATCAACACCAACAAAAATATTCTCAATTAGAATCACATTTACAAAAAAATCTTTCAAAATCACAAGAAGCTCAAAATGAATATGAAGTCTTATTTTCCAAAATGAAAAGTATTCAAGAAATTTTTGATGATAAAGTGAATCAAATTTTAAATCCAAAAATCGAAAAACAAAATTAATCAATTAATTCCACTTTTTTTTTTCTTTTTTTCTTTTCTTTTCTTTTCTTTTCTTTTCTTTTAATTGGGAAATTAAATCAAAAATTAAATCAAAAATCATTTTATTTTTTAGATCATTTAGATCATCAATAAAAAAAACTAATAAGAAGATTAATAAAAAAATTAATAAGAAAATTAATAAAAAAATTAATAAAAAGATTAATAAAAAAATTAATAAAAAGATTAATAAAAAGATTTAATTAAATAAAGGAAAATTAAATAAAAAAACAATTTCTTTTTATTTTTTAAGGGGATTAAATAATTTAAATAAACAGATCAATTTAAAAAAAAATTTTTTTTCTTTGTTTTTTTATTTTAAAATTTAATTTTTCATTTTTCAAAGATCAATTTTTATTTTTAAAATTTTTATTTTTTTCTTTCATTTTTTAATCATTTTTTAATCATTTCTTTAAGAAATTAAAAATAAAAAAATTTTTTTAAATTAATTTAATTTAAAAATAATCAACAAAAATAAAAATAATAAAAAAAATTTTTTTGAATGGGAATTTGTAATTCAAAAAGAAGACGACTTTCTTTATCAAGTTTTGAATTAATTTTATTAATTGGAGAAGGAAGATATGGAAGAATTTATGTCGCAAAAGAAAAACGAAGTCAAAAAAAATTTGCGATAAAAATAATAAATAAAAGTTTTCTTTTGGATCAAAAAGTGCCAAAACTTGCATTTCAAGAAAGAGATTCACTTTGTTCAATTTCAAGTCCTTTTGTTGTAAAATTGTATCATTGTTTTCAAGATGAAGAAAGTTTGTATTTTGTTATGGATTGGATTAATGGTTTTGATTTATTTGAGCATCTTAATGGTTTTAATACTTTTCCTGAGTATCTTGTTCGTTTTTATGCTGCTGAATTGATTCTTGCTTTACAACATATTCATAAAGCTGGATTTGTTCATGCGTAATTAAATCAATTCAATTTAATTTAATATTCAATATTCAATATTCAATATTCAATATTCAATTCAATATTCAATTTAATATTTAATTCAATTTAAGATCAAATTTAAGATCAAATTTAAGATCAATTCAATTCAATTAAAAATCATATTCAATATTCAATTCAAATTCAATTTAATTTAATTCAATTCAATATTCAATTCAATATTCAATTCAATATTCAATTTAATATTTAATTCAATTTAATTTAATTTAATTTAATTTAATATTCAATTTTAATATTCAATTCAATTCAATTCAATATTCAATTTAATTTAATTTAATTTAATTTAATATTCAATATTCAATATTCAATATTCAATTTTCAATTCAATATTCAATTCAATTTAATTCAATTTAATTCAATATTCAATTGAATATTCAATATTCAATATTCAATATTCAATATTCAATATTCAATATTCAATATTCAATATTCAATATTCAATATTCAATATTCAATATTCAATATTCAAATTCAATATTCAATTTAATATTTAATTCAATTTAAGATCAAATTTAAGATCAAATTTAAGATCAATTCAATTCAATTAAAAATCATATTCAATATTCAATTTAATTCAATTCAAAGATCAATTTTAAGATCAATTCAATTTAATTTAATTTAATTTAATTTAATTCAATTTAATTCAATTCAATATTCAATATTTAATTCAATTTAATTTAATTTAATTTAATATTCAAAAATCATATTCAATATTCAATTCAAATTCAATTTAATTTAATTTAATATTCAATATTCAAATTCAATTCAAATTTAATTTAATTTAATATTCAATATTCAATATTCAATTCAAATTCAATTTAATTTAATTTAATATTCAATATTCAATATTCAATATTCAATATTCAATTCAAATTCAAAAAAAAATCAAAAATTAAAAATCAAAAATTAAAAAAATTTAAAATCAATTCAAAAATAGAGACTTAAAACCTGAAAATATTTTAATTGATCCAAATGGACACATTGCATTAATTGATTTTGGATCTTCAATATCAAAAGAAATAATTGAATCAAAAAAAGCACTTCCTGTATTAGGGTCATATCAATATATGGGTAAATCTCTTCAAATTAAAAAAGAAAAAAAAAACTTTTTTTTTCCTCATAAATTGAAAATTTTCTTTTAATAGCTCCAGAAGCTCTTAATATAGAAAAAATAGGGTTTGAAATTGATTTTTGGAGTTTAGGAGCAATTATATATGAAATGGTTCATGGAACAGTATTTATTAATAATTAAAAAAAAATTTACACTTGTTATATTTATAATAATTTTTTGTTTATTTTTTGATTTTGTTTATTTTTAGCCACCTCATTATGCAGAAACACAACCTCAAACAATTCAAAATATATTAACTGAAGAATTAGAACTTAATCAAGAAATTTCAGAAGAAATCAAATCTTTATTAAAAGGAGTATTTTTTTTTCTTCATTTTTTTTGTAATTAATTTATATCTAAATTCATTATTTTTTTAGTTATTGCAAAAACAACCAGAAAAAAGATTAGGTTTTAATGGAATTGATGAAATTAAAAATCATCCATTTTTTGAAGGAATTGATTGGGATAAAGTTTTAAAAAAAGAATATGAACCATTTTTTATTCCTGGAGTAAAAATTAAAATTAAAATTCATTTATAAATTAAAATTAAAATTAAAATTAAAATTAATTTTTATTTTTAAAAAAAAAAAGCCAAAACATCTTATTAATGAACATAAAAATCAACTTGAACAACTTGTTCTCCTTTCTTTAATTGATCAAAAAGATCAAAAATTATTCTCACATTTTGATTTTAATCCATTTTTGGGTGATGTTATTTGATACAAAAAAAAGCAAAAATGAAAAAAGAATTTTTTTGTGAATTTTTTTTTATTTAAAATTAGTTTTTGATTTTAAATTTAATCTTTTTTTTTTTTGATTCAAAATCAAAAATCAAATTTAAAAATTAATAAAACAAATTTAAATTTTGGAAATTGTTTTTATTGGAATTAATAATTAATAGTAATAATTTCTCTTCCAGTTCCTCGAATTAATAAAGCTCGAGAAAGTTCATTTGTTAAAACATCAACATATTCCATATAATCTGTTGGCATTTGTTCAAATTCTGGACATGGTAAATTAACAAGAACCATTTCAGATAATTCACTATATTTAATCATATAAAGATTTAGTCTTTTAGCAGCTTCAATTCTAAGTGTGTGTGAATGTGAATCAATGATTTCTTTTTCATTTTTTCATTTTTTTCATTTTTTTCATTTTTTTCATTTTTTTCAATGCAAACAAATCAATCAAAATCAAAATCAAAACACAAAAAAAGAAACAAACAAACAAAAAATTTTCAAACACAATCTTCAAAAATTCCACAACAAAACAATCAACAACAATTAGAAGAAGAAAAAGAAATTCAACAAGAACAAAAAAAATCAAGAAAATCAAAAAAACAACAAAAAACACATCAAGAAAAGAATGAAGATAATCAACAAATTTCAATTTTGGATCATTCCAAAGAGGAAAAAGTTTATAAAGTGGAAATGATTGATATAAATAAGAATTTAGATTGCCCTGAATCAATAAAAAATTTGAAATTCAACAACTCAACTCCAATTTTGATTAGACAACACACACAACAAATTCTTCAACAAATTCAAACAGAGGATATTCTTCAATCTTATATGTTCAAAGGACCACCAGGAGTCGGAAAATCATATATACTTTATCATATTGCAAATTATTGTTCCAAATTGAAAAATTGGATTGTTCTTTATTTACCAAATACTGCTGATTTAAGAAAAAAAAAAAGCTATATTGTAGCAAAGAAAATTATTCGCAAATTAAATAAAAACTATGGACTGTTACTCAAGAAGTATTTCTTTTTCACATATGACAAGGAAATCTGGGAGATAGAAAATCCAAACCAAGAACAAAAATTGAAAATGATTGGCATTTGTGAAGATTTGTTGAATGAACTTGTCGTCTCTGATTGCGAAAATATTCGAATTTTGATTGCAATTGATCAATGGAATATCTTATTTCGTAAAGAACAGGAATCTCCAAAACATATTTTAGATGTTTTCAAATTTATTCCCAAAATAAGTTATGGATTTTTCCTAGCTGCTGTAAGTGCAAGTTTTCAAGATCCTGATGAAACTTATGATGATTCAAGTTTTTTTTCAATACAAACACCTTTGGGAATTTTTAATGAAGATGAATTTAAATCAATTGTTGAATGGTCAAAAACAAATGGATTATTACCTCAAGATTTATCAAACACAGAAATTGAAAAATTCACAGCAAGTATCCCGAAATTAATTGGTTTTCTTTTTCAATCATTTAAAAATCATAAATTATATAACAAAAAAGATTGGTTAAATGATGCTCAACAACTTGCTAAAAATTTCTATCAAAAACTAATTTTACATGTTGTTAATAAAAAGAAAAAGAAATATGGTGCAGTCAATTTCATTTCCAATATTTATTTGAATTCACCAATTGGATATTTGTCAGACGAATGGGAATCATTAGGATTATTTAAAAAGAATGATGAAACTCATGAATTTCTTCCTATTTGTGAATCAGTTAGAAAAGCATTTATTTCTGTAATGAATACAAATTTTGATGAATATATTAATGTTTTAGCTCGTGAAAAAAAAGTAAAATGGAGAGCATTAGAATTATATGTTTTCAAATCTTTCATTTCTAAAATTAGAGGAGAAATAAAAATTTCAAAGCATTAATCTAAAAGGAGAACAATCAGCAAATCCACCAAATTGGAAAATTCAATTGACTCAACAAATTTATCAACAAAATTCACATAATCTTGATAAACTTGAACCAGGGACTTTTTTGATTTGTTATGAAGATCATCCTGCTATTGATTGTGTTGCTTATTCAACAAATGGAAATTTATTTTATATTCAAATCTCTGAAGAATCATATTCAAAACATTCCAAATTAGATTCTATTTTTCAAAAGAAATTCAACAACACTCAAGAAACTATTTTAGAATATTATTCAAGAATTTGTGGAATAAAAACAGAACCCAATAAATGTCAAGTTAAAACAGAAGAAACAAAAGAAACAAAAGAAACAAAAGAAACAAAACGAGATATTCAATTACCACCAAATCAATATTACATTTATATTACAACAAATCCACATTATTATAAATATAGCAATACTGAATATTCAAATGATCCAGTTATTTTAATCAATTTTGAAAATATTTCCGAACTTAATCCCGAGCTCTGGCATTTAATTTCAAAGTTTTTTTCTAAAAAAAAAAGAAAAAAAGATTCTAACAATCAAAATAATTTTTCTAATCAAGAAATTGATAATTTAAAAATTCAAAATGTTTCAAATTTATCTTCAAAGAAAAGAAAACAAAATTTACATTCAAAACGAAAATCAAAACCAAAATCAAAACCAAAATCAAAACGAAAATCAAAACCAAAATCAAAACGAAAATCAAAACCAAAATCAAAATCAAAACGAAAACCAAAATCAAAACCAAAACCAAAATCAAAATCAAAATCAAAATCAAAATCAAAATCAAAATCAAAATCAAAACCAAAACCAAAATCAAAACCAAAATCAAAACCAAAATCAAAACCAAAATCAAAATCAAAATCAAAACCAAAATCAAATTCAGATTCAAATTCAGATTCAAATTCAAATTCAAATTCAAATTCAAATTCAAATTCAAATTCAAATTCAAATTCAAATTCAAATTCAAATTCAAATTCAAATTCAGATTCAAATTCAGATTCAAATTCAGATTCAAATTCAGAAAAAGAGAAAGAAAAATTTAGTTTTGATTCTGATTAAGAAAATAATTGATTGAAAACAAGAAAAATAAATTTATTTTATAATTGAGTTAAAAATAAATTAAATAATGATCAATAAGAATTTTAATTTAAATTTAAAATCAAATCAAAAATCAAATTCAGTAAACATTTTTCCTTAATCCAAAATTTAAAATCAAATCAAAAATCAAATTTAAAAATTGATAAAACAAAATTTAATTTTGGAAAATATTTTTATTGGAATTAATAATTAATAGTAATAATTTCTCTTCCAGTTCCTCGAATTAATAAAGCTCGAGAAAGTCCATTTGTTAAAACATCAACATATTCCATATAATCTGTTGGCATTTGTTCAAATTCTGGACATGGTAAATTAACAAGAACCATTTCAGATAATTCACTATATTTAATCATATAAAGATTTAATCTTTTAGCAGCTTCAATTCTAAGTGTGTGTGAATGTGAATCAATGATTTCAGGATCATCAATAATTTCTTTTGCTTTTTCTTTTTCATCAATAGGTTCAATTTCATTTGTCTGAGAAATTTCAGCAAAAGGTTCATCTCCAATATTATTGATAATATTAAGTTTCTGAAGAGATAAACTTTGATGAAGCATTCCTTGTTCAATTTCATCAAGCATTAATAAACTTCCTGATTTTTGAACATGAATATTATCAAATAATTCATGTCGATCTTGAATATCTTCATTTAAATGTGACATAAATGGTAAGAAATCTTCAGCTTCTAATTTAATTACAAATACTTTTGCTGGAATTCTTAAAGAATACATAAGTGTTTCAATTTTACTTTTAAGTTCATTTTCATCTTCATGAGCTTCAGCAACTGTAAATATTCTAAGTTCACAATTTTGCCATACTTTGTTTCTTTTTAAAAGAAGTGCAAGAATAAGTTCTAATCCTCCATCATGAACAAACCACCAAAGATCCATTGTTCCTGAAAGTATTGTATCATTATTAGGAAATCTTGATAAACTTTTACAAACAATAACTGATTTTCCAAGATCATGACAAAGATGAAGAATATTAACAAATTCAAATGACCAAATTGGATCTGATTTCCAATTTTTAGGCCAACCAAATACAACTGTATTTGGTGTAAGTGCTCCAAGTCCTGATCCTTGAATTAAAAAGGAAATTCCACTTTCTATTGATTGTGAAATTACTACATTTGAAAATGCTCTTACTTTTTTTTGATTTATATCTTGTGTTATTGTTTGTTTTATACTCTCTGCCTTGTCTATATTTTCTTGAGTTTCTTTTCCTTGAATTACACAACCAGCTATTGATAATCCTCGATTTTCTTTTAGTTGATAAATAAATTGAATTAATTCTCTATGAGTTGGTTCACCATTTTCATCAACTTTAAGTAATGTTAAAATTTGAGGTCTCCAATTTTTATGATGAACTTCACGAGGATCTAATTGAAGTAAATTATTTAATGCTTGTTTAAATCTTAATCCACTTATTGAATCACCCCATTCTTTTTCTACTCCTTTCCATTCTATATAACGATATATTGCAAAAATGAGAACTAAAACCGCAAGTGTTGTATACCATGAAATAAGGAACATCTTTTTGGATTATTTTTATTTTTATTTTAAAATATTATTATTTGAAATATTTTTATTTAAATTTTTATTTGAAATATTTATTTGGATTATTTATTTTTATTTGAATATTTTGATTTGAAATATTTTGATTTGAAATATTTTGGTTTGAATATTTATTTGAAATATTTTTATTTGGTTTGAATATTTTGGTTTGATATATTTTATTTGAATATTTTGATTTGGATATTATTATTTGAATATTTTTATTTGAAATATTTTATTTGATTTGAAATATTTTTATTTGATTTGAAATATTTATTTGATTTGAAATATTTTTATTTGATAAAATACCATAACTCCACTTAAAATAAATCCAATAAGAGCAGTACTCCAATGAAAATATTTCCATCTTGGTCTGAAACTTGGTGCTTTTAATACAGAAAGATTAAAACAAGTTAAATTAATACCTCCATAACAAATAAGTAACAAAATTGTGATAATTGGAGCAACATTATCCATTTCACCTAATTGAACAAAAATCATACTAATAATCCAAGTTAAAATAAGTGCTCTTCTTGGTTCTTGTTCTTTATGCATTTTTTCAAATGGTTTTAAAAATGGAAGAAGATGATCTTTTGATAAAGCTTGTAAAATTCTTGGACTAACTGTTAAAGCTTGCAAAGTCGCTCCAATAGCTGCTAATATGATTCCAATTTCAATAATATTACTTATTGGCCATCCAATATTTCTAACCATAAATTTATCAGTTTCTAAAACTGTTCTTGTTGTTACTGAACCAAAGAAAATTGCACATGTAATATAGATTAGTGTGATAGTTATAATTGCTGAAAGTGTTCCTATTGGAATTGAATGTTGTGCATCTTTTAAATCACCTGAATAATTTGCTCCTGACAAAAATCCTGATATTATTATGAATATTTGAATATTTTGGAATATTTTGAATATTATTTTGAATATTTTGAATATTTGATTTAGAATATTATTTTGAATATTATTTTGAATAATTATTTTGGAATATTTTTGGATATTTTGGAATATTATTTTGAATATTTTGATTATTATGAATATTTTGAATATTTTGAAATATTTTGAATATTTTGAATATTTTGAATATTTTGGATATTATTTTGAATATTTTGGAATATTATTTTGAATATTTGAATATTATTTTTGAATATTTTGATTATTTTTGAATATTATTTTGAATATTATTTTGAATATTATTTTGAATATTATGAATATTATTTTGGAATATTATTTTGAATATTTTGAATATTTTGAATATTTTGAATATTATTTTGAATATTTTGAATATTATTTTGAATATTTTTGAATATTTTTGAATATTATTTTGGAATATTTTGAATATTTGATTTAGAATATTTTGGAATATTTGATTTTGAATATTTGATTTAGAATATTTTATTTTTGAAATATTATTTTTTGAATATTATTTGAATATTTTGAATATTTATTTTGAATATTTTGGAATATTTATTTTGAATATTTATTTTGAAATATTATTTTGGAATATTATTTTGGAATATTTTTGGATATTTGATTTAGAATATTTGAATATTATTTTGAATATTATGAATATTATTTTGAATATTTTGAATATTATTTTGAATATTTTGAATATTATTTTGAATATTTTGAATATTTGATTTAGAATATTATTTTGAATATTATTTTGAATATTATTTTGAATATTTTGAATATTTGATTTAGAATATTTATTTTGGAATATTTTGAATATTATTTTGAATATTTAGAATATTTGAATATTATTTTGAATAATTATTTTGAATATTATTTTGAATATTGATTTTGGATATTATTTTGAATATTTGATTATTTTGAATAATTATTTTGAATAATTATTTTGAATATTTGATTTTGAATATTATTTTGAATATTTATTTTGGAATATTTTTGGATATTTTGAATATTATGAATATTATTTTGGAATATTTGAATATTATTGAATATTTTGAATATTTTTGAATATTTATTTTGGAATATTATTTTGAATAATTTTGGAATATTATTTTGGAATATTATTTTGGAATATTATTTTGGAATATTTTTGGATATTTGATTTAGAATATTTGAATATTATTTTGAATAATTATTTTGGAATATTTTTGGATATTTTGAATATTTGATTTTGAATATTTATTTTGAATATTTTGAATATTTGATTTAGAATATTTTGAATATTTGATTTTGAATATTTATTTTGAATAATTATTTTGGAATATTTTGGAATATTTTTGGAATATTATTTTGAATATTTTGAATATTATGAATATTATTTTGAAATATTAGGAATATTTTGAATATTTTTGAATATTTTTGAATATTTGATTTAGAATATTTATTTTGGAATATTATTTTGAATATTATTTTGGAATATTTTGAATATTTGATTTTGAATATTTATTTTGGAATATTATTTTGAATATTTTGAATATTATTGAATATTTTGAATATTTTGAATATTTATTTTGGAATATTTATTTTGGAATATTTATTTTGAATATTTATTTTGAATATTTTGAATATTTATTTTGAATATTTATTTTGGAATATTTGATTTGGAATATTTGATTTTGAATATTTTGAATATTATTTTGAATATTTTGATTATTTTGAATATTTTGAATATTTGATTTTGAATATTTATTTTGGAATATTATTTTGAATATTTGAATATTATGAATATAATTTTGGAATATTATTTTGGAATATTATTTTGGAATATTATTTTGAATATTATTTTGAATATTTTTGGATATTTTGGAATATTATTTTGGAATATTTTTGGATATTTTGAATATTTGATTTTGAATATTTATTTTGAATATTTTGAATATTTGATTTAGAATATTTGAATATTATCTTTGAAATTGCAAAAAATTAAAAATTACCTGTAACAGCAGGAAAATAAACTGATAAAAGTTGGGGAAAAGAAGTTGAACCAGTTGCATCTTTAAATGAAGATTTCATATTATCTTTCAATTTACTTGAATTAGCAGCACTATATTCACTTGATGCTCTTGAATTTGGTCCAATAAAGAAACCCAAATACATTGAAAGAACTGAAATAAGAACAATAATTAAAAATAGTGCTCCAAATCGAGATACATACTTTATTCCAACTAAGAATTGAAATAATATTTTGAATAATTTTGAATAATTTTGAATACTTTAATATTTTTAAATACCAAAAACAAGAAGCATCAAAATTGTAAGAACAATCATTGAAAATATTTGTTTATTATATGTACTTGTAAAGGTATAATGAGTAATTGACTCAAAAACTTCAACAGCTCCTAATGTGTGTAAGCTCGCAAGTAGTACAGTTCCAAGAAAATAAAGAACTAAACCAGAAAAAACAATTTTTTTGAGGGAATTAGATAAGAATTTAATTTTAATTTAATTTTGATTTAATTTAATTTGATTTAATTTGATTTAATTTTAATTTAATTTAATTTTTGATATTTGATTTAATATTTAATTTAATTTGATTGGATTTAATTTGATTTAATTTGATTGGATTTAATTTGATATTTGATTTGATATTTAATTTAATTTGATTTGATATTTGATTTGATATTTAATTTGATATTTAATTTGATATTTAATTTGATATTTGATTTAATTTTGATTTAATTTTGATTTAATTTGATATTTGATTTAATTTGATTTAATTTAATATTTAATTGGATTTAATTTGATATTTGATTTAATTGGATTTAATTTGATTTGATATTTGATTTGATTTAATTTGATATTTGATTTGATTTGATTTAATTTGATATTTAATTTGATATTTAATTTGATATTTAATTTGATATTTGATTTGATTTGATTTGATTTTGATTTGATTTAATTTGATTTTTTATTTAATTTAATATTTAATTTGATATTTGATTGGATTTGATATTTAATTGGATTTGATTTGATATTTGATTTAATTTAATTTGATATTTGAATTTGATTTGATATTTGATTTGATTTTTCTATAAAATTTATTACGCCCAAAAGCTCCTCCAAATGCAGGTCCAAGTGCTCTTGAAATCATAATATAAGCTCCTCCAGCTAAATTTAAAATTATTGTTATTAAAATTATTGTTATTGTTATTAATAAATTTAATAAAAAAAGAAGAGAAAAAAGGATAAATTACGTGGCAAAACTCCATTAGTTGAAACAGCAGATAAAGAAAGACCAGTTAATAAAGCAATAGAACATGACATAATAACAATTAATAAACCAAGACCAACTCCAGCATGTCCAATAACCCAAGGAAGTCTTAAGAAAAGCAAAATACCTAAAATCTTTTGCATTGAAGGAAAATAAACACCTAAAACTGTTCCAATTAATGCTTTTTTGGTTTTTGGTTTTGAAGGTTCTTCATTATCTCTCTTTTCAATAACATCTTTTCCAGTAAAAAATTCTGAATGAGGTTGTTCTAATAAAAGTTCAGAAACTCTATAACGTCCTTGAGCCTTTTTTTTGAATTGAATTAAGAATTGAATTAAAAATTGAATTAAATTGAATATTGAATTGAATATTAAATTGAATATTGAATTGAATATTGAATTGAATATTGAATTGAATTAAATTGAATTAAATATTGAATTGAATATTGAATATTGAATTGAATATTAAAAATTGAATTAAATTAAATTGAATTGAATTGAATATTGAATTTAATTGAATATTGAATTTAATTGAATATTGAATTGAATTGAATATTGAATTGAATTGAATATTGAATTGAATATTAAATTGAATATTTAATTGAATATTGAATATTGAATTGAATTAAAAATTGAATTAAATTAAATTGAATTGAATTGAATTGAATTGAATTAAATTAAATTGAATTGAATTGAATTGAATTGAATTGAATTGAATTGAATTGAATTGAATATTGAATTGAATTGGATATTGAATTTAATTTACTTCTTTAAATAATCTTGATGTTGTTGGTGTTTCTCCTTTTTTTTGTATACTTGTTTGATTTGAAAGTGTTTGTGTTTGTGTTTGTGTTTGTTCTTTTTGTTGTTCTGGATTTGTAAATGATTCTAATTCAATTTCTGTGTTTATATCTGTTGTAACCCAATCAGTATCAGTCATTTTATTTTTTTTAATTTAAATTCTGTTTGATTTTTGTTTGATTTTGTTTTTTTAAAAAAAAAGAAAAAGAAAAATGAAGAAAATTTTATTTTTGATTTTTTTTTGATTTTCTTTATTTGCTTCTTGAAAAATAAAAAATAAAATAAAAAACAAAATAAAAAACACCCCAAAAAAATATTTTCTCTTTTTATTTGGAAAGTAATTTCTTTTTATAAATTTGAATAAAGAAAAAAAAAAGTAGATTTATTTTAAAAACAAAGTGGAACAACAATTAACTTTTTCTTTTAGGATCAGTTTAAATATTTTTTTTAAAATTAAAATTAAAATTAAAATTAAAACTAAAAAACATTTTAATCCCTCTTAAATCAAACTGACGTATCAAATTTTAAAAATTTGAATCAGGAAATCAAAAATAAATTTATTTTATAATTGAGTTAAAAATAAATTAAATAATGATCAATAAGAATTTTAATTTAAATTTAAAATCAAATCAAAAATCAAATTTAGTAAACATTTTTCCTTAATCCAAAATTTAAAATCAAATCAAAAATCAAATTTAAAAATTAATAAAACAAAATTTAAATTTTGGAAAATATTTTTATTGGAATTAATAATTAATAGTAATAATTTCTCTTCCAGTTCCTCGAATTAATAAAGCTCGAGAAAGTCCATTTGTTAAAACATCAACATATTCCATATAATCTGTTGGCATTTGTTCAAATTCTGGACATGGTAAATTAACAAGAACCATTTCAGATAATTCACTATATTTAATCATATAAAGATTTAATCTTTTAGCAGCTTCAATTCTAAGTGCATGTCTATCGAAAAATTGACTATCAGTATCACTTTCGATTTCTTTTTCATTTTCTTTATCATTTTCTTTTGCTTTTGCTTTTGCTTTTTCTTTTTCAATTTCTTTTTCAATTTCATCTTCATTTTCGATTTCAACAAAAGGTTCATCTTCAAGCTTAAGATGAGTATTAAGTTTCTGAAGAGATAAACTTTGATGAAGCATTCCTTGTTCAATTTCATCAAGCATTAATAAACTTCCTGATTTTTGAACATGAATAGTATCAAATAATTCATGTCGATCATGAATATCTTCATTTAAATGTGACATAAATGGTAAGAAATCTTCAGCTTCTAATTTAATTACTAATACTTTTGCTGGAATTCTTAAAGAATACATAAGTGTTTCAATTTTACTTTTAAGTTCATTTTCATCTTCATGAGCTTCAGCAACTGTAAATATTCTAAGTTCACAATTTTGCCATACTTTGTTTCGTTTTAAAAGAAGTGCAAGAATAAGTTCTAATCCTCCATCATGAACAAACCACCAAAGATCCATTGTTCCTGAAAGTATTGTATCATTATTAGGAAATCTTGATAAACTTTTGCAAACAATAACTGATTTTCCAAGATCATGACAAAGATGAAGAATATTAACAAATTCAAATGACCAAATTGGATCTGATTTCCAATTTTTAGGCCAGCCAAATACAACTGTATTTGGTGTAAGTGCTCCAAGTCCTGATCCTTGAATTAAAAAGGAAATTCCACTTTCTATTGATTGTGAAATTACTACATTTGAAAATGCTCTTACTTTCTTTTGATTTATAGCTTGTGTTATTGTTTGTTTTATACTCTCTGCCTTAATTATATTTTCTTGAGTTTCTTTTCCTTGAATTACACAACCAGCTATTGATAATCCTCGATTTTCTTTTAGTTGATAAATAAATTGAATTAATTCTCTATGAGTTGGTTCACCATTTTCATCAACTTTAAGTAATGTTAAAATTTGAGGTCTCCAATTTTTATGATGAACTTCACGAGGATCTAATTGAAGTAAATTATTTAATGCTTGTTTAAATCTTAATCCACTTATTGAATCACCCCATTCTTTTTCTACTCCTTTCCATTCTATATAACGATATATTGCAAAAATGAGAACTAAAGCTGCAAATGTTGTATACCATGAAATAAGGAACATCTTTTTGGAATATTATTTGAATATTTATTTGAAATGATTATTTGAAATATTATTATTTGAAATATTATTATTTGAAATATTTATTTTATTTAAATTATTTGATTATTTTTATTTGGATTTTTATTTGAAATGATTATTTGAAATATTATTATTTGAAATATTATTATTTGAAATATTTATTTTATTTAAATATTTATTTGAATATTTTGATTTGAAATATTTTATTTGATTTGAAATATTTTATTTGAAATATTTTTATTTGATAAAATACCATAACTCCACTTAAAATAAATCCAATAAGAGCAGTACTCCAATGAAAATATTTCCATCTTGGTCTGAAACTTGGTGCTTTTAATACAGAAAGATTAAAACAAGTTAAATTAATACCTCCATAACAAAGCAATAACAAAACTGTGATAATTGGAGCAACATTATTCATTTCACCTAATTGAACAAAAATCATACCAATAATCCAAGTTAAAATAAGTGCTCTTCTTGGTTCTTGTTCTTTATGCATTTTTTCAAATGGTTTTAAAAATGGAAGAAGATGATCTTTTGATAAAGCTTGTAAAATTCTTGGACTAACTGTTAAAGCTTGCAAACTTGCTCCAATAGCTGCTAATATGATTCCAATTTCAATAATATTACTTATTGGCCATCCAATATTTCTAACCATAAATTTATCAGTTTCTAAAACTGTTCTTGTTGTTACTGAACCAAATAAAATTGCACATGTAATATAGATTATTGTAACAGTTATAATTGCTGAAAGTGTTCCTATTGGAATTGAATGTTGTGCATCTTTTAAATCACCTGAGCGATTTGCTCCTGACATAATTCCTGATATTATTATGAATATTTTGGAATATTTTGGAATATTTTCAATATTATTTTGGAATATTTTGAATATTTTGGAATATTTGAATAATTTTGAATATTTATTTTGGAATATTTTGAATAATATTTTGAATATTATTTTGGAATATTTTGAATATTATTTTGAATATTATTGAATATTATGAATATTATTGAATATTTTTGGATATTTGATTTAGAATATTTTTGAATATTTTGAATATTATTTTGGAATATTTTTGGATATTATTGAATATTTTGAATATTATTTTGGAATATTTATTTTGAATAATTATTTTGAATATTTATTTTGAATATTTTGAATATTATGAATATTATTTTGAATATTATTTTGAATAATTTTGAATATTATTTTTGAATATTATTTTGGAATATTTTGGATATTTTGGAATATTATTTTGAATATTTATTTTGAATAATTATTTTGAATATTTATTTTGAATAATTATTTTGAATATTTATTTTGAATATTATGAATATTATTTTGAATAATATTTTGAATATTTATTTTGAATATTTTGAATATTATTTTGAATATTTATTTTGAATATTTGATTTTGAATATTTTGAAATATTTGAATAATTTTGAATATTTATTTTGGAATATTTTGAATAATATTTTGAATATTATTTTGGAATATTTTGAATAATATTTTGAATATTTTGAATATTATTTTGAATATTATTTTGAATATTATTTTGAATATTTATTTTGAATATTTTGAATATTTTTGAATAATTATTTTGGGATATTATCTTTGAAATTGCAAAAAATTAAAAATTACCTGTAACAGCAGGAAAATAAACTGATAAAAGTCGGGGGAAAGAAGTTGAACCAGTTGCATCTTGAAATGATGAATCTAAATTACTTTTCAATTTACTTGCATTAGCAGCACTATATTCACTTGATGCTCTTGAATTTGGTCCAATAAAGAAACCCAAATACATTGAAAGAACTGAAATAAGAACAACAGCTAAAAATAAAGCTCCAAATCGAGATACATGCTTTATTCCAACTAAAAATTGAAATAATATTTTGAATATTTGATTTTGAATATTATTGAATAATTTTTAATATTTTGAATATTTGATTTAGAATATTTTTGAATACTATAGACAAGAAGCGTCAAAATTGTAATTGCAATCATTGCAAATATTTGTTTATTATATGCGTTTGTAAAATTATAATGAGTAATTGACACAAATGCTTCAACAGCTCCTAATGTGTGTAAACTTGAAAGTAATGCATTCCCAAGAAAATAAAGAACTAAACCAGAAAAAAAATTATTTTTTGTTGGAGAATTAGATAAGAATTTAGTTTGATATTTAATTTTGATTTAATTTAATTTGATTTAATTTGATATTGATTTGATTTTTGATATTTGATTTGATATTTGATTTAATTTAATATTGATATTTAATTTAATATTTGATATTTAATTTGATTTAATTTGATTTGATTTGATATTTGATATTTGATTTGATTTGATTTGATTTGATTTGATTTAATTTGATTTTGATTTTGATTTGATTTAATTTAATTTAATATTTGATTTGATTTGATATTTAATTTGATATTTGATTTAATTTTGATTTAATTTGATTTGATTTGATATTTGATTTGATTTTTCTATAAAATTTATTACGCCCAAAAGCTCCTCCAAATGCAGGTCCAAGTGCTCTTGAAATCATAATATAAGCACCTCCAGCTAAAATTATTATTATTATTATTGTTATTAAAATTATTGTTATTGTTATTAATAAATTTAATAAAAAAAGAAGAGAAAAAAGGATAAATTACGTGGCAAAACTCCATTAGTTGAAACAGCAGATAAAGAAAGACCAGTTAATAAAGCAATAGAACAACACATAATAACAATTAATAAACCAAGACCAACTCCAGCATGTCCAATAATCCAAGGAAGTCTTAAGAAAAGCAAAATACCTAAAATATTTTGCATTGAAGGAAAATAAACACCTAAAACTGTTCCAATTAATGCTTTTTTGGTTTTTGGTTTTGAAGGTTCTTCATTATCTCTCTTTTCAATAACATCTTTTCCAGTAAAAAATTCTGAATGAGGTTGTTCTAATAAAAGTTCAGAAACTCTATAACGTCCTTGAGCCTTTTTTTTGAATTAAATTGAAAATTGAATTAAAAATTAAATTAAGAATTGAATTAAAAATTAAATTAAAAATTGAATTAAGAATTGAATTAAAAATTGAATTAAAAATTGAATTAAAAATTGAATTAAATATTGAATTAAATATTGAATTAAGAATTGAATTAAAAATTGAATATTGAATTAAATTAAGAATTGAATTGAATTGAATATTAAATTTAATTTACTTCTGTAAATAATCTTGATGTTGTTGGTGTTTCTCCTTTTTTTCGTGTTTGACTTGAAAGTGTTTGTGTTTGTGTTTGTTCTTCTTGTTGTTCTGGATTTGTAAATGATTCTAACTCAATTTCTGTGTTTATATCCGTTGTAACCCAATCAGTATCAGTCATTTTATTTTTTTTAATTTAAATTCTGTTTGATTTTTGTTTGATTTTGTTTTTTTAAAAAAAAAGAAAAGAAAAAATGAATTAAAGAAAAAAAAATTTATTTAATTATTTAATTGATTACTAAATAATAAACAATTCCAAAAAAAAAATATTTTCCTTTTCAAAAAATGGATTATTTAACCTTTAAAAAGAAAGACAAAATTTTATTAAACAAAGTGGAACAATAATTGATTTTTTCTTTTAAAAAATGATCTTTATTTATTTTCTTTTAGTTGTTCTCCCTCTTCTTGGTTTTTTAGTTTGATTTCCAAAATTTTCTTCAAAATCTGGAACAACTTCAATTAAAGAAACTCCTAAAGATTTAATTTCTTCATTTGTTCTTTGTTCTTTTTCTGATAAATCAAACCACAATGATTTAAATTTTGGATCAATATTGAGTTCGAATTCTTCATTTATTCGAAATAACGTGTATTTTTTATTATCATCATTTTGAATTAGAATAATTTTCTTTTGTGATCCTAATTCCTTTTTTATTAAAAGTTTTATAAATAATTTTATAAATAATTTTATAAATAATTTTATAAATAATTTTATAAATAATTTTATATTTAATTTTATATATAATTTTATAAATAATTTTATAAATAATTTTATATATAATTTTATATTTAATTTTATATTTAATTTTATAAATAATTTTATAATTAATTTTATAATTAATTTTATAATTAATTTTATATTTAATTTTATATTTAATTTTATAAATAATTTTATAATTAATTTTATAAATAATTTTATAATTAATTTTATAATTAATTTTATAAATAATTTTATAAATATTTTTATTAATAATATTATAATTAATTTTATAAATAATTTTATAAATAATTTTATAAATAAATTTATTAATAATTTTATAAATAATTTAATAAATAATTTTATAAATAATTTTATAAATAATTTTATAAATAATTTTATAAATAATTTTATAATTAATTTTATAATTAATTTTATAATTAATTTTATAAATAATTTTATAAATAATTTTATATATAATTTTATAATTAATTTTATAAATAATTTTATAATTAATTTTATAAATAATTTTATAATTAATTTTATAATTAATTTTATAAATAATTTTATTAATAATTTTATAAATAATTTTATATTTAATTTTATAATTAATTTTATAATTAATTTTATAATTAATATTATAAATAATTTTATAAATAATTTTATAAATAATTTTATATATAATTTAATAAATAAATTTATTAATAATTTTATAAATAATTTAATAAATAAATTTATTAATAATTTTATAAATAATTTTATAAATAATTTTATAAATAATTTTATAAATAATTTTATAAATAATTTTATATTTAATTTTATATTTAATTTTATAAATAATTTTATAAATAATTTTATAAATAATTTTATAAATAATTTTATAATTAATTTTTATAATTAATTTTATAATTAATTTTATAATTAATTTTATAAATAATTTTATAATTAATTTTATAAATAATTTTATATTTAATTTTATAATTAATTTTATAATTAATTTTATAAATAATTTTATAATTAATTTTATAAATAATTTAATAATAATTTTATAATTAATTTTATAAATAATTTTATAAATAATTTTATAAATAATTTTATAAATAATTTTATAAATAATTTTATTAATAATTTTATAAATAATATTATAATTAATTTTATAATTAATTTTATAATTAATTTTATTAATAATTTTATTAATAATATTATAATTAATTTTATAATTAATTTTATAAATAATATTATAATTAATTTTATAAATAATTTTATAAATAATATTATAATTAATTTTATAATTAATTTTATAAATAATTTTATAAATAATTTTATTAATAATATTATAATTAATTTTATAAATAATTTTATAATTAATTTTATAATTAATTTTATAAATAATTTTATAAATAATTTTATAAATAATTTTATAAATAATTTTATAAATAATTTTATAAATAATTTTATAAATAATTTTATAAATAATTTAATAAATAATTTTATAAATAATTTTATAATTAATTTTATAAATAATTTTATAAATAATTTTATATTTAATTTAATAAATAATTTTATTAATAATATTATAAATAATTTAATAAATAATTTAATAAATAATTTTATATATAATTTTATAAATAATTTTATATTTAATTTAATTAATAATTTTATTAATAATTTAATAAATAATTTTATATTTAATTTTATAATTAATTTTATAAATAATTTTATAAATAATTTTATAAATAATTTTATAAATAATTTTATAAATAATTTTATAAATAATTTTATAAATAATTTTATAATTAATTTTATTAATAATTTTATAATTAATTTTATAATTAATTTTATTAATAATTTTATAATTAATTTTATAAATAATTTTATAATTAATTTTATAATTAATTTTATAATTAATTTTATTAATAATTTTATAAATAATTTTATATTTAATTTTATAAATAATTTTATAAATAATTTTATATTTTATTTTATAAATAATTTTATATTTAATTTTATAAATAATTTTATAAATAATTTTATAAATAATTTTATAAATAATTTTATAAATAATTTTATATTTTATTTTATAATTAATTTTATAAATAATTTTATAAATAATTTTATAAATAATTTTATAAATAATTTTATAAATAATTTTATATTTAATTTTATATTTAATTTTATAAATAATTTTATATTTAATTTTATAAATAATTTTATAAATAATTTTATATTTAATTTTATATTTAATTTTATAATTAATTTTATATTTAATTTTATAAATAATTTTATAAATAATTTTATAATTAATTTTATAAATAATTTTATAAATAATTTTATAAATAATTTTATAATAGTCTACTTTCACATCCATCAAAATATCAGGATAAGCATCTTCTAAATCAGAAAAAGCTAAACCATTTTCTGAATGATTTACCAAATTCAAAATATCATCTTTATTATGAACTTGGTGTTTAGATTTATATAAAAACATATTATCTTTAATTTCAATTTTAGGATTTTTTTTGAGAGTTTGAAACAATTCATTTTTTGCTGAATGACCATGTTCAAAAATATCAACACCAGTTTGACTATGAATCTCTCCTGCAGAAAATGGTCTTCTTTCTGATTCACCAAGAAATGTAACTACTTTGTATATTTGAGATTCAATTGATACTTTTTGGTTTTGATTTCTTGAATTAAAAATTGTTGCATCTGTTTTTATAAGTCTTGTTTTTTTTTGATTTGTATTTTGATTTGTATTTTGATTTCTGTTTGTCTTTGCTTTTGTTTGTCTTTTATAAAAATTTAATCTTGTTTCTTTTAAATCAGACATTTTAAAAAAAAAATGAGAAAATAAAAATGAAAAAAATGAAAAAATAAAATGAAGTTTTTTTTATTATTAAAAAAAAAAAAAATTTCAATTTGATTTTTAATTTTGACCCTTTAATTTGCGGAAAGCATTAGACCAATCAGGATAATCAGAGGAACTAATAGAAACAGTAACTTCTCTAAAATCAGGAGCTTTTTGGATCAGATTAACTTTTTTCCTTGTAGACATACGAGGAGATTCCAAAGTGATAGTGCTATGAATATTTAAAATTTGGATCGGAAAATCTGAATCAGTTGAAGGTTTCTTTTTAAAAATGCCAACAAATTTATCCTTCATAATCATATAGTATTTCTTTGGTAAAAAATCACTTTTCTTGTTTGTAACAAGTTGGATCTGACTTTCCATTCTTGAAGGAGCGTTAGAATCCTTCCATTGATTCAATAATAGCAAATCAACCTCTTCTTTAGTCATATTTGACTCTTCATTCCATTTTCTATTCTTCATAATTGCAAGTACATGTTTCCCAATAAACTTTGTTGTGCTTGTCATTTCTTCCAGTGCTTTTTCAAATGATGCCAGTAGTTTTTCATGAGCATTTGTGTCAAATTCTTCGGATTGTTCTTCGTTTTCTACTATTAAATCTGCAAAATAATTTTTCAAATCAGATCGAATGTCTAAAAGAATCTCAATTTGGGTTAAATTATCAGGTGAAGTAAATATAGATCCGATTGTTGTTGATTGAATGGGTTGATCTTCTTTAATCACGTTCTGTTGATAAAAAGGGATTTTAAGTTGAGTTGAATCAAGATTTTCAATATTCTAAAAAAATTATTTAATAAAATTAAATAAAAATTATTTATAAAATTCTTTATAAAATTAAATATAAAATTAAATATAAAATTATTAATAAAATTATTTATAAAATTAATTATAATATTATATATAAAATTATTTATAAAATTAAATATAAAATTATTTATAAAATTCAATAAAAAATTATTAATAAAATTATTTATAAAATTATATATAAAATTATTTATAAAATTATTTATAAAATTATTTAATAAAATTATATATAATATTATTAATAAAATTATTTATAAAATTAAATATAAAATTATTTATAAAATTATTTAATAAAATTAAATAAAAATTATTTATAAAATTATTTATAAAATTATATATAAAATTATTTATAAAATTATTTATAAAATTATTTATAATATTATATATAAAATTATTTATAAAATTAATTATAATATTATATATAAAATTCATTTAGAGAAACAAACAGATAAAAATTCAAATAAATTTTTCCTTTCTTGTAATCGTGATTCAATTTCTGAATTAAGTATTTGGAATTGTTCTCTTGATTGACTAAATTTGGTTCCTCGAGCTAATTGTTGAATCACAGTTGAGATCAATACTAATCCACGATTTACGAAATCATTAGTCTTATCTAATAATAATTTAAATCAAAACATTTCTTTAAATAAATAAATTAAAATATTTATATATATTTCAATTTACAATTAATAATGGAAAACTTATTTGGAGAAACAATCACTGGACAGAATAGTTTTAAAAGAATAAATGAACCAATTACAACAAGTGGATCGGATTCGTCTTGAGAAGTTTTGGCGATTTCATTAGCGACGAATCTTAGTTGAAAAGGGAAATTTTCTTTTGATTCGTAAATTGCGTTCCAAATAACGGAAATGAATTTTTTCAAGTTTACGAGATTGATTTGGAATTTGTCAGCATCAACAACATTAAGATCAATCTCAAACTCTTTACTGGAAATACACAAATCATTGATTGGAGATTTCAGTGTTGAAATGAGATATTTATTGCCGTAAGTAATTGCGTATAAAGATAAAAGTTTTGAAGGTAATGTGTTTAATCTAAACATGTGTTCGTGCTTTGTTTTTGTTTTTTTTTCTTGGTATATTGCGTATTTTATAAGAGGAAAAGCAAGTCCCAAATGGTCAAAAAAATCAAATATATAAGAAGCAAATACAGAGAAGAATTCTTGTGAATAATCCCGCGAAAATAAATGTTGGAAATAAATAAAATCATTGAGATCGAAAAAATTTGAGAATTGAGGATTAAATTTTTCGAAATCCTCACTATTTTCAATATTTTCGTTGTTATTTTCAATATTTTCATTATTTTCGTTGTTTTCATTATTTTCATTATTTTCATTGTTATTTTCTTTATTATCTTTCTCAATGATTTCCAGATATTTTTGGTTAAACATTTCATATTGATCTTCACTTTTTTGATTTTCATGAACAATAAATTTAATTGTTGATCCAAAAGCATGTCTTTTTGATATTGACAAGAATTTTTGAGCATGTGATTGGGGTGAATTTAAACGCCAATGTCTAAATAATTCTGTGAATATATCAAGAAATTGATCGAAGTTAGGTATTCCACAAACAACATTTTCAAGACTATGAGTAATAGTTTCCTTAAAAGAATCAACGTTTTCTAATTGAAAACAAAACAGTAAATTAATTTTTGAATTATTTGAATTAATAATTTTTGAATTATTTGAATAAATATTATTTTAATTAGTAATATTTAAATAAATAATTTTTGAATTAATTTTTAAATAAATAATTTTTAAATTAATAATTTAAATTAATAATTTGGATTCAATCAAATTTTACTTTCGGTAATTATTTTCGTTTTCATGAGTAATTTTGTAAGACGTGATGTGAAGCATTTTATAAACTCTATATCATAGAAATATAATTGAAATAAATGATTTAATGGTTTTGTCATTGCTTTTGAAGATTCACGAAGAATATTATTTTTGGTAAGAATATCCATAATTTGGGTTTTCATTTGAGGAACATCATCTTTATATTGGATAATACTTAATTTGATTTGAGAATTAACAGTTGAAAGAAATTTGGGTATTCCATAAGATTGAGCGATTTTTTTAATAGAAGAAAGAAGGGCTTTATTATTTCTTGTGAATTCCTATATCAAAATATTTTAAATTAAATTAAATTAAATAAAATTAATTAAATTAAATTAATTAAATTAAATTAAATTAAATTAAATTAAAATTAAATTAAATTAAATAAAATTAAATTAAATTAAATTAAAATATTCACAGGTGTTCCTATTTTTTGTGCTTCTTGATCAACAGCAGATATTAGGAGATTTTCACCTTTAGAGAACTCTTTAAGATTGTTGAGAATTTTGTGCATGTTTCTTTGTATTTTTTTCTCGTGATCTCTGATAGAATCACTTAATCGAGAAATTTCAGACATTTTATCTGTTTTAACAATCATATTTTCTTTTGGATCAGCAATTTTAAACTGTTCAGCATGAATTTGTAGTGATTCATCAACGGAATCTTTTTTAAGATCAATTCCAAATGATTTTGTGAAATCCGACACTAATTTATCAAGTATTTCTCCTTGATTTTCTGTGATTTCTTGAGTTGATTTGTGATTTTTTTCGTCAGGAAATAATTGGCTGATTTCAACAAGAGTATTTGAAATTCTTGACAAATTCACACTGTTGTCAACTTGCGATAAATCAACTTGAGTTTCAGCTTGTTTTTGTTCGGATTGTGAATGTTTTGGTTCGGATTGTGAAAATCTTGAATCGGAAAATTTTGAATCTGAAAATTTTGTGTTTAATTGAGGTGTTGACAATTTGAAGTTGAATTTTGATAGAATATTATCCAGTTTAGGTGTGTTTGATTTTGGGCGTTCAATTTTTTCTTCTAAATTAACAGGAGATTTTTGTTTTGATGATTTTTGGGTTTCTGTAGTTTCATTTATGCTTGTTTTTTTAGCTAAATATGGAGAAGTTGGGGATTTTCTTTGGGGTGTTGCATCGGTATTTTTGTTTTGCGTTGTTGAATATCTTGAAAGCATCTCATGAATGTTTGAATTACTTTTTTCGGATAAAGTTGGAGAAGGCGATTGATTTCTTTTTGTTTGAATTTCTTTTTGATAAATGGAAGTTGGAGATTTTGGCTTTCGAATTTGATTTTGTTTGTGTTTCTTCGTTTTGTGTTGTTTCTGTTTTAGTTTCTTTGTGTGATATCATTTGATTAATTGGCGATTTTGATTTTTGTTTGATTCTTGATAAAATATCTTGGATGTTTGATTTCTAAAAAGAGGTGATTATTAATAAGATGAAATTTTTCTTTTTATTAATGTTGAGTTACTTTTTCTGCACTTTGTTCTGTTGGAGTTTTGGGTCTTTCTTTTAATGGAAGTCCTGATTTCCATAAGAACATTTGGGCAAGAATTTTCAAAATTTCGTTTTCGTTTCCCTTAATTTTAATTTTAATTTTAAATTTAAAATGAATTTTAAAATGAATTTCAAATTGAATTTTAAATTTAAAATGAATTTCAAAATGAATTTCAATATTAATTTTGATTTTAAATTTTAATTTCAAAATGAATTTCAAAATGAATTTCAAATTGAATTTCAATATTAATTTTAATTTTAAAATGAATTTCAAATTGAATTTTAATTTTAATTTTAATTTTAATTTTAATTTTAATTTTAATTTTAATTTTAATTTTAATTTTAATTTTAATTTTAATTTTAATTTTAATTTTAATTTTAATTTTAATTTTAATTTAATTTACATTTGTTAAATCTTCAGCAGAAAAAACTGCTTTTAAACCTGCATTTTTTAATAAATCAAAAAAAATGGAAGCTCTTTTTTGTAAAGATTGTTCTGTTTGTAATTGTTTATTTAAGGATGTTTCAGTTAAATAAGCAATTAATTTGCCAAGAATTAAACAATCCTAATTTTAAATAAAAGAATAAATAAAAGAATAAATAAAAGAATAAAGGAGAAAATTTATAAAAAAAATTGCTTTTTTTATTTTAAAAATTAAAAATTAAAAATTAAAAATACAGAAAGTTGAGAAATATCTGTAATTGAAGATTGAGTTAAAAGGTTTGTCCATCTAATTAAAAGATCAGTTGTAGAAACTTTCTTTATTTCTTCTTGATCATTTTGTTTAAGATATTGAATATCTTTGTTGTAAGAAATTCTGAGTAATAAAGCACGAGTTTGTGGAGAGATTCTTGACATAAATTAAATTAAAAAAAAAGAATGAAAAAAAGAATGAAAAAAATGAAAATAAAAAAAATGAAAAAAAATATTTTTTAATTTTGATTTTGATTTTGATATTGATATTGATATTGATATTGATATTTATATTGATATTTATATTTATATTTATATTTATATTGATATTGATATTGATATTTATATTTATTTTGATATTGATATTGATATTGATATTTATATTGATATTGATATTGATATTGATATTGATATTGATATTAATATTGATATTGATATTTATATTGATATTTATATTGATATTTATATTGATATTTATATTGATATTTATATTGATATTTATATTGATATTGATATTGATATTGATATTGATATTGATATTGATATTGATATTTATTTATATTTGATATATTATATTGATATTGATATTGATATTGATATTTGATATTGATATTGATATTTATATTGATATTGATATTGATATTGATATTGATATTAATATTTATATTGATATTTATATTGATATTGATATTGATATTGATATTTATATTGATATTTATATTGATATTGATATTGATATTGATATTGATATTGATATTGATATTGATATTGATATTGATATTTATATTGATATTTATATTGATATTTATATTGATATTGATATTGATATTGATATTGATATTTATATTGATATTGATATTTATATTGATATTGATATTTATATTGATATTGATTTTGATATTGATATTGATATTGATATTGATATTGATATTGATATTGATATTTATATTGATATTGATTTGATATTGATATTGATATTGATATTGATATTGATATTGATATTGATATTGATATTGATTTTATATTGATATTGATATTGATATTGATATTTATATTGATATTTATATTGATATTGATATTGATATTGCGTATTGATATTGATATTGATATTGCGTATTGATATTGATATTGATATTGATATTTGATATTATATTGATATTTATTGATATTGATATTAATATTTATATTGATATTGATATTGATATTTATATTGATATTTATATTGATATTGATATTGATATTTATATTGATATTGATATTGATATTTATATTGATATTGATATTGATATTGATTGATAACTGTGATATTTATATTGATATTGAGTATTTATATTGATATTGATATTGATTTTGATATTGATATTGATATTGATATTTATATTGATATTTTATATTTATATTGATATTGATATTTTATATTGATATTGATATTGATATTAGGCTTGATATTGATATTGATTTTATTATTGATATTGATTTTGATATTGATTATTGATATTGATATTGATATTTATATTTATATTGATATTAATATTTATATTGATATTGATATTGATATTGATATTGATTTTGATATTTATATTTATATTGATATTGATATTGATATTGATATTTATTTTGATATTGATATTGATATTGATATTGATATTTATATTGATATTGATATTTATATTGATATTGATATTGATATTGATATTGATATTGATATTGATATTTATATTTATATTGATAATTGATATTTTATTTTGATATTTATATTGATATTGATATTGATTTTGATATTTATATTGATATTTATATTGATATTGATATTGATATTGATATTTTATATTGATATTGAGGTATTGATATTGATATTGATATTGATATTGATATTGATATTGATATTTATATTTATATTTATATTGATATTGATATTTATATTGATATTTATATTGATATTGATATTGATATTGATATTGATATTGATATTTATATTTATATTGATATTGATATTGATATTGATTTTGATTTTTGATTTTTGATATTGATATTGATATTGATATTGATATTGATATTGATATTGATATTGATATTGATATTTATATATTTATATTGATATTAATATTTATATTGATTTTGATATTTATATTGATATTGATATTTATATTGATATTGATATTGATATTGATATTTATATTGATATTTATATTTATATTGATATTGATATTGATATTGATATTGATATTGATATTGATATTTATATTTATATTGATATTGATATTGATATTAATATTTATATTTATATTTATATTGATATTGATATTTATATTGATATTAATATTTATATTGATTTTGATATTTATATTGATATTTATATTGATATTTATATTGATATTGATATTGATATTTATATTGATATTGATTTTGATTTTGATTTTTGTAAATCCAAAAAAAAAAAGCAAAAAAATTTTTTTTTCATTTTTCATTTTTTCATTTTTATCAAATTTTATCAAATGCTCACAAAATTTTTGAAACCACACAAAGCATTTAACGCATTAACAACGATCTGTAAACCAATAGCAATACGGGAACTAACAACAAAATTTGTCGGAAGCATTCCATTAAAAGAAAGCGATCCAGAAGTATATGATATAATTGAGAAAGAAAAAAACCGACAATGGAAAGGGATCGAGTTAATCGCCTCAGAAAACTTCACATCACGCGCAGTACTTGATGCACTTGGGTCAGCAATGACAAATAAATACTCAGAAGGTCTTCCTGGTAAAAGATATTATGGTGGTAATGAGTTTATTGATGAAAATGAAATCCTTTGCCAGAAAAGAGCCCTTCAAGCTTTCCATTTGGATCCTGATAAATGGGGTGTTAATGTTCAACCGTTATCTGGTTCCCCAGCTAATTTTGAAGCTTATACTGCTATTTTGAATCCTCATGATAGAATTATGGGATTAGATTTGCCTCATGGTGGCCAGTATGTTTTTGTTATTAATATTTAATTTAATATTTAATATTTTATATTTAATATTTTATATTTAATTTATATTTAATATTTAATTTATATTTTATATTTAATTTATATTTAATATTTAATTTATATTTTATATTTTATATTTAATTTATATTTAATTAATATTTAATATTTAATAATTAATATTTTATATTTAATAATTAATATTTAATATTTAATTTATATTTTATATTTAATATTTAATTTAATATTTAATTTATATTTAATATTTAATTTAATATTTAATTAATATTTAATTTATATTTAATATTTAATATTTTATATTTAATATTTTATTTATATTTATATTTAATATTTAATATTTAATTTAATATTTAATAATTTATATTTAATATTTAATATTTAATAATTTATATTTAATATTTAATTAATATTTTATATTTAATATTTTATATTTAATATTTTATATTTTATTAATAATTAATTTATATTTAATATTTATTATTTAATATTTTATATTTAATTTTTAATTAATATTTTATATTTAATTAATATTTTATATTTAATTTATATTTAATAATTAATATTTAATATTTAATATTTAATATATAATTAATATTTAATTTAATATTTAATTTAATATTTAATTTAATATTTAATTAATATTTAATATTTAATTTAATATTTATGTTTGTATTGAAAACAAAGTTTAACACATGGTTACATGACTGACAAAAAACGAATCTCAGCAACATCAATCTATTTCGAAAGTATGCCTTATCGACTCAACATTAACACAGGATACATAGATTATGACGAACTTGAGAAGAACGCAGAATACTTCCGACCGAAACTAATTGTAGCCGGAGCATCAGCATATCCACGAGAATTCGATTACAAACGAATGAAGAAGATAGCAGAGAAGCACGGAGCATATTTACTCGCAGACATGGCACACATTTCGGGACTTGTTGCCGCAAAAGAAACATTGAGTCCGTTTGAAGATTGCGATTTAGTGACAACAACAACACACAAAACCCTTCGCGGACCAAGAGCAGGATTAATATTCTTCCGCAAAGGCGTTAGATCGACAACGAAAAAAGGCAAGAAAATCATGTACGATCTCCATTCCAAAGTGGATTTCGCAGTTTTTCCAAGTTTGCAAGGCGGACCTCATAACAACGTTATTGCTGCCATTTCAACTTGTTTAAAAGAAGCAACTTCAAAAGATTTTTATGATTATCAACACAAAGTCAAGATCAATTGCCGGATTTTGGGCGATGAAATGAAGCGCAGAGGCTACGATTTGGTGTCAGGAGGAACAGACAATCACTTGATTCTTATTGATCTGAAGAAAATGGGAATTGACGGCGCAAGAGCAGAAAAAGTTCTTGAACTCGCAAGTGTAACCGTCAATAAGAATTCTGTTCCTGGTGATAAAAGTGCTTTTATTCCTGGTGGTCTTCGTGTTGGTACTCCCGCTATGACTACTAGAGGTCTTTCTGACTCTGATTTTATTAAGGTCGCTGATTTTCTTGATAGAGGAATTAAAATTGCTATTCAGTTCAAAAATTCAGGTGGCCCGAAATTGTCTGATTTTATTTCTTATATTCATCATAATTTTAATAATATTCCTCATTTGGTCGCTCTTAGAAATGAGGTCGAAGCTTTTGCTAAAAGTTTCCCTATGCCTGGTTTTGATCCTGCTCAGCTTAAATATAAGAATTAAGAATTAATCTTCATTTTCCCAAATTTCCTTTCTTTTTTTTCTTTTTTTCTTTTTTTTGGATCAGAAAATTAAAATCAAAATTAAAATCAAAATTAAAATTAAAATTAAAATTAAAATCAATATCAAAATCAATATCAAAATCAAAATTATAATTATAATTATAATTAAAATTAAAATCAAAATCAAAATCAAAATTAAAATTAAAATCATTTTTCGATTTTTTCATTTTTTTTTTCAATCTTTTCTTTATTTTGCTTATTCAAATGTCAAATGTGGCTGATGAACCTAAAATTGGTAGTTTTTGTTGCATTAAATATAATAAAATTCCCACAGAAAAATATTTAACAATGAGTCCTTGGAAAAAATGGAAAAAATATAAAAGAATTCCAATTAAATTTATTTTACACATTTTGATAGTTGTTTCTATAATTATTCAAGTAAATTTTATATAAAAAAGAAATTATTTTCTTTTTTACTTTTTTAAATTTAAAAAAGTTTTGAAAGTTGAATTAAATAAAATGACGAACAAAACAAAAATTTAATTCAAAAAATTTAATTCAAAAAATTTAATTCAAAAAATTTAATTCAAAATTTTAATTCAAAAAATTTAATTAGGCTGTAATAATGACTAAATATGAACTTCCATTTATGAGAGAATCTCAAAACCTTTTTGCAAATGTTTTTCTTCCAAATGCAGATTTTTATGTAGATTCAATTGATGGAAGAATTCAAAAAGATTTAAATTTAGTTTCCGATTTCAATCAAACAATTTATAACATTACACAAGCATTTTATAATTTTACAAATTTAACAATCAGTTTTTTTGAGTAATTCCCAAATTAATTTAATATTTAATATTTGATATTTAATTTAATATTTAATATTTGATTTAATATTTGATTTAATATTTAATATTTAATATTTGATTTAATTTAATATTTGATATTTGATATTTAATATTTAATATTTAATATTTTATATTTAATATTTAATATTTGATTTAATATTTGATTTAATATTTGATTTAATATTTAATATTTAATATTTGATTTAATATTTGATTTAATATTTAATTTAATATTTAATATTTGATATTTGATATTTGATATTTAATTTAATATTTGATTTAATATTTGATTTAATATTTAATATTTGATTTAATTTAATATAATTTTAGTTATGATTATGATTCAGGACAAATAAATCCTCCAACTTTAAAAATTCAAAAATATTCAATGTATAGATTTGATTCAGTTGATCCAAATAATAAATTGATTGATTTTAGTACAGAATATGGTAATCAAAAAAAGAAAAAAAAAAAGAAAAGAAAAGAAAAGAAAAGAAATTTTAAATTTTGGAAAACAAAAAAATACATTTTACTTTGTTTTAAGTTACTTATCCCTTAACTTTAGAAAATCCAATCGGTCCATTCACAAATATGACAACTCAAGAAATTCAATTAATTTTACAAACTTTTAGAACTGCCAATATTAATTTTAAATTTCATTGTTTATATACAACTGAAATTGTTCAAGCTGTTACTTGGAATATTGATGTATTTTTCTTTCAAAACAACAAAAAAAATTTTTTGATTTTGATTTTGATTTTGATTTTGATACTAAATAATTTAATTAGATTCTATTTGATTTTACAATAAGAGGAGGAGTAATGAGAGCTTCAATTGATTCAACAATGAAATTTGATAATTTTCAAGAATGTAAATATTTCAAAAAAAAATATTCCGAAATAAAATAAATATTTATTATTATTGTTATTATTTAAAAAGCTGTTTCTTTTCGTGATATTTTCCCAAGTATTGGTTTTCTTAGTGGTGTATTCAATGTAATTTTCTCTGTTTGGGCATTAATTTTATCTATAAGATCTTTAAGGCATCAATACAGAATTTATAAAGTACAAATAATTAATCAAAAAATCAATTTTAAAATCAATTTTAAAATCAATCTTAAAATCAATCTTAAAATCAATCTTAAAATCAATCTTAAAATCAATCTTAAAATCAATCTTAAAATCAATTAATAAATCAATCAATCAAAAAATCAATCTTAAAATCAATCAATTAATAAATCAATCAATTAATAAATCAATCAATAAATCAATCAATAAATCAATCAATAAATCAATCAATAAATCAATCAATAAATCAATCTTAAAATCAATCTTAAAATCAATTTTAAAATCAATTTTAAAATCAATTTTAAAATCAATCTTAAAATCAATCTTAAAATCAATCTTAAAATCAATTTTAAAATCAATCAATTAATCAATCTTAAAATCAATCAATCTAAAATCAAAAAATCAAAAAATCAAAAAATCAAAAAATCAAAAAATCAAAAAATCAAAAATCAAAAATCAAAAATCAAAAATCAAAAAATCAAAAAATCAAAAAATCAAAAAATCAAAAAATCAAAAAATCAATCTTAAAATCAATTAATCAATCTTAAAATCAATTTTAAAATCAATCTTAAAATCAATCTTAAAATCAATCAATCTTAAAATCAATCAATTAATCAATCTTAAAATCAATTTTAAAATCAATCAAAAAATCAATCAATTAATAAATCAATCAAAAAATCAAAAAATCAATTAATAAATCAATCAATCAATTAATAAATCAATCAATCAATAAATCAATCAATTAAAAAATCAATAAATCAATCAAAAAATTAATCAATCTTAAAATCAATCTTAAAATCAATCTTAAAATCAAAAAATCAAAAAATCAATCAATTAATAAATCAATCAATAAATCAATCAAAAAATTAATCAATCTTAAAATCAATCTTAAAATCAAAAAATCAAAAAATCAAAAAATCAAAAAATCAATCTTAAAATCAATTAATAAATCAATCTTAAAATCAATTAATCAATCTTAAAATCAATTTTAAAATCAATCTTAAAATCAATCTTAAAATAAATCAATTAAAAAATCAATCAATTAATCAATTTTAAAATCAATTTTAAAATCAATCTTAAAATCAAAAAATAAAAATAATGATTTTTTAAACTGATTATTTCAATTCAAAATTTAAAAAAAAAGGAAACAACATCAATAATTTCAATAAAAGAAATTGCTACTATTGATAATTTTTTTAGAGACTCAGTCGATTTCAAACTCGCTTTTTTCAATTTTTGGGTTGTTCTTAGTTTATTAACATCATTAATAAATATAATTGCAGAAATATCTTATTTAATTGGTCAATTTTATGCACCTCGTGAAAGAACATCTGTATTGTTTATTATGATGGGATTTTCTGCTTTCTTTTCATGGATTAGTTTGACAGGGTTGATAATATTTAAATTTCATAACAAAAACAAAATGGAAAAAAATTCATTTTATTCTCTTTTCTTTTTTTTTATCATTTTTTAAACAGCTATTTCCAATGGCATAAAAGATTTTATTTATTCATTTCAACACTTAGAAGATCAATTCCAGGAATGATCCGATTTGTAATTGGAACATTACCTTTATTTTTAGGATATGCATGTAAACATCGAAAAAAAAACTATCAAAAAAAAAATATCAAAAAAAAATTTTTTTTTTAATTATAGATTTAGGAACTTTATTATTTGGAAGTTATTCTAAATTTTTCGCTACAATTGATCAAGCTTGTGTCACATTATTTTCTGTTTTAAATGGAGATGTTGTTAGAGATAACTTTAATGCTGTGTATCGACATAATCATGGATTAGCATTTCTTTCACGAGCTTATATGTATATTTTTTGTTGTACTTTTATTTATGGGTAATTAAAAAAAAATAAAAACAAAAAAAGTGGAACAAAAAGTGGAACAAAATTTTTCTTTTTTATTTTTATTATTTTTTTTTGATTTAGTTGGGTTAAGTTCTTTATTACAGTTGTTGAATCTTCTTTTTCTTCTATTCAAGAATCAAGAAAAGGTCCGAATATTGAAAGAAGAAAAAGACTTCGACCTTATATTCATTTACATAGGATTTATTCAAGTTCTCGAACAACATCAGTAGCTGATGAAGCAGTTCATGATGTATCAGAAAAAACTACATCAACTAATTCAGTATCTTCAGTATCTTTTGATAAGGTAAATTTTTAAATAAATTTTTAAATAAATTTTTAATTATTTTTTAATTATTTTAGATTGGAGATATTTGGGAAAAAGAAAAACAAAATAAAGAAAAAGAAACTGAAAATGAAAATGAAAATGAAAATGAAAATGAAAATCAAAATCAAAATGAAAATCAAAATAAAAATCAAAACCAAAATAAAATTGAAAATCAAAATAAAATTGAAAATCAAAATAAAATTGAAACTGAAACTGAAATTGAAACTTCTTCAACTCATCCAGATTTTAATTCTCAATCAAATGATGAAATTTCTCAACAAGAAAAAAAAGATTAAGAAAATAAAAAATAAAAATAAAAATCTTATTATTTTTTTTTTTTTAAATTTTTTTAATTTTTTTTGATCGGAAAATTATTTGTGTTTCCGTTAAGAAATATTGAAGTTTTTTTTGTTTGATTTGATTTGATTTGTTTAAAAAAAAGAAAAAAAAAAAAGAGGAATTAAAGAAAAAGAAAAGAAAAGAAAAGAAAAAAAAACTTCAAAAAAAAGAAAATTTTTCGAAAATCCAAAATTAAGAAAAAAAAATTTTTTTTGCCAAATTAAAATTTATCTTGGTCAGGAGCATCAAGAGGAGCATTTTCATTATCTCTTTCATTTGCAATCTTTGTGTATTTCTCATCATCTTTGTTTTCAGTTTTTATAGAAGTTGATCTCAATGGTTCAAATCCATCATCTTTTAATTCATCACGGAAGAAGATATATCCAACAATAGCTGTAGCAATTCCACCAATAAGTCCTAATATTCCTCTATAAGAGAAAAATACATAATAAGAATTAATATTTAATTTTATTTACAAAGTGAGTTATTTATATAATTATTTTTATTTTTTTTAAATTTTTTTTTAATAAAAAGAATAAATTATCAAATGAATAATAAAACTTACACAATCATAAAGAATTGATAATTTTGACCTGATGCAATACCTATTTAAATCAAGAAAGAAAATGAAAGAAAAAAAAAATTTTTTAATTAAAAATGAATTAAAATTTAATCAATAAAATAAAACTTACCAAAACTAGAAGCATAAATCAAAAATAAACCTCTTCCAACATATGATCTTAAGAAGCCAAATTGCAAGAAGAAATATTGGAATCTGTCAAGCAAAACAGCAAATACGCAAACTATGCCAAAAATTCTGATTAAAAATTAAAATAAAAAAAAATAAATTTATAATTATTTATATTTATATTTAGATTTATATTTAAATTTATATTTATAATTATAATTATATTTATATTTATATTTATAATTATTTATATATATAAATATAATTATAATTATATTTATAATTAAATTTATATTTATATTTATATTTATATTTATATTTATATTTATATTTATATTTATATTTAAATTTATATTTAAATTTATATTTATATTTATATTTATATTTATATTTATATTTATATTTATATTTATATTTATATTTATATTTATATTTATATTTATATTTATATTTATATTTTATTTATATTTTATGTTTATATTTTATATTTATATATTTTATATTTATATTTATATTTATATTTATATTTATATTTATATTTATATTTATAATTATATTTATATTTATATTTATATTTATATTTTATATTTATATTTATATTTATATTTATATTTATATTTATATTTATATTTATATTTATATATTTATATTTATATTTATATTTATATTTATATTTATATTTATATTTTTTATTAAATTTATTTTATATTTTATTTATTTATTTATATTTAAATTTATATTTATATTTATATTTATTTATATTTATATTTTATATTTTATTTATATTTATAATTATATTTATATTTATATTTATATTTATATTTATATTTATATTTATATTTATATTTATGTTTTATTTTATATTTATATTTATATTTATATATTTTATTTATATTTTATATTTATATATATTTATGTTTTTATATTTATATTTATATTTATATTTATATTTATATTTATATTTATATTTATATTTATATTTATATTTATATTTATATTTATATTTATATTTATATTTATATTTATTTTATATTTATGTTTTTTTATTTTCATTTTATTTATATTTTATATTTTATTTATATTTTTATATTTATATTTATATTTTATATTTATTTATATTTTATTTATTTTATATTTATTTTTATATTTTATTTATTTTATATTTATATTTATATTTATATTTATATTTATATTTATATTTATATTTATATTTATATTTATATTTATATTTATATTTATAATTATATTTATATTTATATTTATATTTATATTTATATTTATATTTATATTTATATTTATATTTATATTTATATTTATATTTATATTTATATTTATAGTTAAATTTCAGTTGGAATTTACGTTGCGTAGAAAGCTAAAAAGAATTGGTCAAGATTTAAGGATGAATTTGATTCTTTGAACATTACAACTATTGCAGGAATGATTAGTTGTGTTAAAAAGGCTAATATTAAAATATTGAAAATTAATTTAAATAATCCTGAATTTAATCCCATTTAAACTTTTTTTAAAAGCAAATTTTTTTTTGTTTTTGTTTTTTTTTTTAAATAAACAAAATGAATTTGAAAAGAAAAAAAATGAAAAAAAAAATTTAAAAAAAAAATTAAAAAAAAAATAAAAAAGGAGAAAAAAAAATTTTTTTTATTATTTTAAAAAGAAAAAAAAGAAAAAAAAAAGAAAAAAAATTGTTATAATTGTTCTTATTTGTTTTTTTTTAAATGTTTTTTTAAATGATTTTTTGTTTATGGAAATAATTTTTAAGATAATAAACTTGCCAAAAACCAGTTATAAGAAGAGTAAGAATTGATAATAAACTAAACCATAAAACTCTTGAATTTGTTGATTCTAAAAAAGAAAGAAAAAAAAAAGTGGAATAAAATAAAATTTTTTTTATTAAATTCCAAATAAATTTTTTTTTTAAATTACCATTTGTATTTCTCATTGTTTCTTCTCTTTCTTTCATATATGACATTGTTGATGTTATTTCTTGAATTAATCCATCAATTCTTTTAAGTTCTCCTTCAATTGGTGTTAATTGTTCAGAATCAATAATTTTATCATAATCAATAGCAGATTGTCCAGAAAAATATGTAAATGATATTTTTTGAGTCATTTCTAATTTTAAATATAAATTTGATTTTAAATTTGATTTTAAATTTAATTATAATTTTAATTATAATTTTAAATTTATTATTAAACTTAATTTTAAATTTGATTTTAAATTTGATTATAAATTTTAATTTTAAACTTAATTTTAAACTTAATTTTAAACTTAATTTTAAATTTGGTTATAAATTTAATTTTAAATTTAATTTTAAATTTAATTTTAAACTTGATTATAAATTTGATTTTAATTTTAAACTTGATTTTTACGTCGATTTCTTCTTGGACCTCTTTGTGTATTAGATGTAGTAAAACAAAATCTATATGTTCCTGGATTTTCTGTTGTGAAAGCAAAATTTCCTTTTGCAATAGCACTTTTTTGATATAACATTTGTTCACGAGGATCATGAATCTAAATATATTTATATTTAAATTTATTTTAAATATTTATATTTATATTTATTTTTTATATTTATATTTATATTTATATTTATATTTAGATTTATATTTATATTTATATTTATATTTATATTTATATTTATATTTTTATTTATTTTTATATTTTAAATATTTATATTTATATTTATATTTATATTTATATTTATATTTATATTTATATTTATATTTATATTTTATATTTATATTTATATTTATATTTATATTTATATTTATATTTATATTTATATTTATATTTATATTTATATTTATATTTATATTTATATTTATATTTATATTTATATTTATATTTATATTTATATTTATATTTATATTTATATTTATATCTGAAAATATACAGCAAAATCAGTTCTTGGTAAATATGAAAATGATTTATATTTTCCTTTAATAAGAGTATCTGGTGGAAATTCTTCTGAAAAACATTTTGTTGAATCACCAGGAATTTCAAAAATAAGTGATTGAATTGAAATTAAACAATAAAAAAAGACAATTAAATTAACCAAAAAAGATTTCATTATAATCTTTATTAAAAACACGTTTTATTATTTATGTTTTATTATTATTTATTATTTTATTATTTTGAAAATTAAAAAGAAAAAAATGAAAAAATTTTTTTTCTCCTTTTTTTATTTAATTTTTTTTTTCTTCTTTTTTTAATTAATTTTATTTTTCTTCTTTTTTATTTCATTTTTTTTAATTTTTGAAAGAATGAAAATTACAATTTTTTTAATTGCAATTTTTGCTGTTGCAGTAGTTTACAGTATTTCTGAATGTGATACTGCAAAATATCTTGAAAACGCAGGATTTTCATCAACTCAAGTTCCAGTTATGGTTTGCATTGCCAAATATGAATCTTCATACAACTGTGGAGCAACTCACGACAACACAGATGGATCAGAGGACTTTGGTCTTTTCCAAATTAACAGCTATTGGTGGTGCAGTGGTGGTCCAATCTCAAAGTAAGAAAAGGCGAAGAAAATTGAACAAATTAATTAATTAATTTTTTTTTAATAAACAATTTTTTTTCTCCTTTTTTTTTCTCCTTTTTTTTTTAAAAGATATGATGGTTGTCACAATACTTGTCAAAGTATGTTTAGTTGCCAAACTAATGCTAATTGCGCAAGAGTTGTTTATGAACAACAAGGTTATACAGCTTGGTACGCTTACAGAAGCCACAAATCTGTAAGTTTTATTTTTTTATTTTTTTTTTTTTATTTTTTATTTTTTAAATTATTTATTTTTTAAATTATTTATTAGGAATGTGACAGCTTCGTTATCCACTGCTAAATGTGGTTGGTTCTAATTCTTCTTCTCCTTTCTTTTTTCTTTTCAAATCAAAAGTTGATTTTTGATTGATTTTTTTTTCCAAATTGATTTTTTTTTTTTGAATGATGTTCCACAAATATTCAATAAAATCTTTTTGGTTCAAACACTTTCAAATCCAATCAAATCAAATTTTTTTAATTTTTAATTTTTAATTTTTTTGGATCGATTTTTATTTTTGAAAAATTTTAAAAAGAAAAATTTAAAAAGAAAATTTTTTTGAACGTGAATCAAAATGAATTATTTTTTCTCTTTTTCACTTTCTTTTTTTTTTTGAGATTCATATCTTTTAGCGAAATATTCAATAGTTAAATCCAAACCTTTAGTTAAGGGAATTTTTGGTTCCCAATTAAATTCCTTTTTAGCTAAAGAAATATCAGGTTTTCTTTGTTTTGGGTCATCTTGAGGGATTTTTTCATAACAAACATTAACATTGTTTTTGATTTTTTCTTTAACTAAATTAGCAAGTTCCATAATTGTGAATTCAGTTGGATTTCCTAAATTAACAGGACCAGTTATATTTCCTTCCATTAGAGCAATTAAACCAGAAACTAAATCATCAACGTAACAAAATGAGCGAGTTTGTTTCCCATCTCCATATACTGTTAGATCTTTTCCGTCTAAGGCTTGAATTATGAAATTACTTACTACTCTTCCGTCGTTCTCCATCATTCTTGGTCCATATGTGTTGAAAATTCTTGCTACTCGAATATCTACGTTATGTGTTCGATGATAATCAAACATTAATGTTTCTGCACATCTTTTTCCTTCATCACTTTTTATTTTGAAATTCATTTAAAAAAATTAATATTAAAATTAAAATTCATTTATAAATTAAAATTAAAATTAAAATTAAAATTAAAATTAAAATTAAAATTAAAATTAAAATTAAAATCAAAATTAAAATTAAAATTAAAATTAAAATTAAAATTTAAAATTAAAATTAAAATTAAAATTAAAATTTAAAATTAAAATTTAAAAATCAAAATTAAAATTAAAATTAAAATTAAAATTAAAATTAAAATTAAAAATTAATAAAATTTTAAAATTAAAATTAAAATTAAAATTAAAATTAAAATTAAAATTAAAATTAAAATTCATTTATGAAATTAAAATTAATATTAAAATTAAAATTAAAATTAAAATTAAAATTAAAATTGAAATCAAAATTAAAATAAAATTAAAATTAAAATTAAAATTGAAATTAAAATATAAAATTGAATTAAAATTAAAATTAAAATTAAAATTAAAATTAAAATTAAAATAAAATTAATTTATATTTAAAATTGAATTAAAATTAAAATTAAAATTAAAATCAAAATTAAAATTAAATTAAAATTAAAATCAAAATTAAAATTAAAATTATAATTAAAATTAAAATTAAAATTAAAATTCATTTATAAAATTAAAATTCATTTATAAAATTTAAATTGAAATTAAAATTAAAATAAAAATAAAACATACTAACAACTACGAATTCCAATAGGATTAACATGACCCCAATAAGATTCAGTTTGAGGATGAACATGAGGATCACCATAAACCTCACTAGTTGAAGAGAAGAGGAGTCTAGCGCCAGTTTCCTTAGCCAATTCAAGCATATTTCTAGTACCCCAAACACTAGTCATAGTAGTTTTAATTGGGTCACTTTGGTAATGAACAGGACTAGCAGGACAAGCTAAATGGTATATTTTGTCCACCTGCAGCTTGATTGGCTCAACTACATCGTGTCGGATGAACTCAAATCGTGGGTGATTTAACCACTTGAAAATGTTTCTTTTTCTTCCAGTGTAAAGGTTGTCAATTACTATTACTGTTTTCCCAGATTCCATTAATCTATCTACTAAATGTGACCCCACAAATCCTGCTCCTCCTGTTACTAATACTACTTCACTATCTTGTTCTATTTCTTCATACTTCTCCATTTCTTGTAAATTGAAAAATGATTTTTTTTTTTTGTGTAAAAAAATTTTTTTTCTTTTTTAAATTAATTTAAATTATTTAATTAAATTAAATCTAAATTATTTATTCCACTTTTTTATATTAAATTTATTCCACTTTTTTATATTAAATTTATTTTACTTTTTTATATTAAATTTATTCCAATTATTTATATTAAATTTATTCTAATTATTTATATTAAATTTATTCCAATTATTTATATTAAATTTATTCTAATTATTTATATTAAATTTATTCCAAATATTTAAATTAAATTTATTTTACTTTTTTATATTAAATTTATTCTAATTATTTATATTAAATTTATTCTAATTATTTATATTAAATTTATTCTAATTATTTATATTAAATTTATTCCAATTATTTATATTAAATTTATTCCAAATATTTATATTAAATTTATTCCAAATATTTAAATTAAATTTATTCCAAATATTTATATTAAATTTATTCCACTTTTTATATTTAATTTATTCCAATTATTTAAATTATTTATTCCACTTTTTTATATTAAATTTATTTTACTTTTTAAAATGAAATGATTTTTATTGAAATTAATGTTGAATTTTTTTTGAATTTAAATTAAATTTATTCCAATTATTTATATTAAATTTATTCCACTTTTTTATATTAAATTTATTCCACTTTTTTATATTAAATTTATTTTACTTTTTATATTAAATTTATTCCACTTTTTTATATTAAATTTATTTTACTTTTTAAAATGAAATGATTTCTATTGAAATTTATTTTGAATTTATGTTGAATTTTTGAATTAAATTAAATAAAAAGAAGAATAAAAAAGAAAAATTTTTTCTAATAATTACTCATCTTATAAAAAAAAAAAAATTTTAAATAAAAATAATTTTCATTTTTTTCTTCTTTCTTTTTAATTTAAAAACAAAGAAAAGAAAAGAAAATAAAATAATAATAAAATGAAAAATCAAAAAACAACACATGGTGGTTATGGAAAAAAACAACCGACACCAAAACAAAACAAAAAAAAACAACCAAAAAAAATACCAGAAAAACCACAAGAAGAAAAACAACCAATTGACAACCAACCAAAAAACAACAAAAAAACAGAACAAAAACCAAATCAAGGAAAAAATCAAGGAAAAAATCAACAAAAAAATCAAGGAAAAAAACAAGGAAAAAAACAACAACAACAAAAACAAGGACAGAAAAAAGAACAAGAACAAAAACAAAAACAAAAGTCAGTGTCAGGATGGGAACACGAGGGATTAGTGACATTTCTAGGATTTTTACTTTTGGCGTATTTTGTCATTGCAATTCTTATTGCACGTTATTATTTAAGGGGAGTATATGGACTATCAGATGCATTGTGGGCATGCAATGTGGGTCTTTTGATGTCATCACTTGGAATGATATTCAAATCCGTACAATTAATCGGTGGAGGCGTTGTTTTAGTTTTTACTCCCGCATGCAATGTGGTATATTGATTTAATCGCCTATTTCATTACAGGCGAATTTCCAATTGGCTCAGCCAGTTATATTGTTTGGCCAGAAACTCCAAAACTGGAACTTTTTACTACAACACACCATCTTTGGTTTATTCCACTTTGCTTGACTGTTATCTCTTTTAAGGATAAAATCCGCTTCAAAAGTTGGATTTTTGCTTCCCTTGCTATGATCTCTATTACTTCTATTTCGAGATTTTTTCTCCCTAAATCCGTTATTTTGGATGATGGTTCAACTTATGTTTTGAATATTAATATGGGTCATAATTTCTGGGGTATTTCATTTTAAAATTAAAAAATTAATTAAAATTTTTGAAATAATTTGACATTTCCGAAAATTAATTAAAAATTTTTGAAATTATTTGACATTTCCGAAAATTAATTTAAAAATTAAAAAATTAAAAAATTTTAATTTAGATGATACTCCAATTGATTTCTTACATACTTTTGATAATTCTCCTCCCCTTATTTACTTAACTTTCTTAAATTTTGTTGGATCTTTTGGTTTCAACTTAATCGGTTATCTCGTTACTGCTCCAATTTCTCATCTTTTAGCACCAAAACTTAAAAAAGATTAAAATTAACTTTCCAAAAAAAAAAAACAAAACCAATTTTTTTTCTCTTTTTTTTTTTCTTTTCCAAATAATTCAGTTGAAATTTAAAATCTCTCATTCAAAAGAATAAGAAAAAAAAAATTTCAATTTAAAATTTAAAATTAAAATAATAATAATAATAAATCGGATAAAATTAAGAAAAGAAAGTAAAAAAAGTTTTCATTTTTTTGTTTGTTTTTTGGAATAATATGAAAAATAATTGGAACAACATTCTTCCTTATCTTCGACAATCTCCAATTACAGTTGAAAGTTTTCAAACTCAAATAAGAGATTTTAATGAACCTGAATATGATATAACAGGAATTATAATTGATCATGGTTCAGATACATTCAAAATAGGATTTGATAATCAAGACACACCAAAATCACTTATAAAACCAGTTATAGGAAGAAATAAAAAACTCGAACAAGATATGAGATCAAATTTCATGTATCTTGAGCCTTATATTGGAAAAGAAGCATTTAATTTCCAAAAAGAAAAAAACTTGGAATTATGTTTTCCTTTTGAAAAAGGAGAAGTGCAAGATTTTGATAATTTAGAAAAAATCTATCACTCAATTTTTTATAAAGAACTCAAAATTGTTCCAGAAGAACATCCAGTTTTATTATCTTTGCCAATCCAAATTCCAGCAACTCATCGTGAAAAAATATGCCAAATTATGTTTGAAACCTTTAACGTTCCCGCGATTTATTTTGCTTGTCAACAACTACTTTCTTTGATTAGTTCAGGCAAAACATCTGGATTGGTTGTTGATTTGGGAAATGATTTAATTTCTGTTGTTCCTATTCATAATTTCTCAATCGATTTCAATAACTCTTTTTCCCAAAATGATTTTTCAGGATCACATTTAACTGACTACTTGTTCAAAATGATTGTTGATTCTCATCATTTGGATTCTTTCTCAAAAAAAGATGCTCAAAATATTAAGGAAAATTTTGCTTATGTTGCTTTTGATTTTGAAGAAGAGACACAACTCCCTCAAGATTTCATTCAAAAAGAAATTGAATTAACTGATAAATCAAAAATTAAAATTGGAAAAGAACGTTTTTTGTGTTCAGAACCTCTTTTTGATCCAAAAATGGTTGATAAAAATCAAATTGGAATCCACAAAAAAATTTGGGAAATGATCCAAAAATTCGATATTGATCAACAAGATTTCTATTTGCAAAATATTATTTTAACTGGTGGTTCTTCTTTATTTCCGAGGATTGAAGACAGATTGTGGAAAGAATTGGCGAAACTTTCTCTCAAAACAAATATAAGTTTAACAAAATCAAAAAATCCAATTATTGATAGTTGGATTGGAGGTTCTTTAATTTCTTCAAGAGAAGGCTTTCAAAATTTTTGGATTTCAAAAGAAGAATATGATGAATCGGGACCATCAATTCATATTCGAAAAGTTTTTTAAGAAAATGAAGGAAAAAGAATTTTTTTTGCTTAATCAAAATTTTTGTTTTTATTTTTGCTTGATTAAAAAAAAAAATTTTTTTCTTTCATTTAAATTTTCCAAGAATTTATTAAAGATTGATTTTCTTCATCAAAGAAAGGCATATCAATTGTTTTGATAACAACTTCTCCACAAATAACACAATCAAAAGTGATCATTTTGTGCAATTCCAATTTCAAATGTTGAATATATTCTTGAGTTTTATCAATTGAAGGTTTTTGGGGTTGATTTTGATTTGTATTTTTATTATCTGATTGGTGCTTTGATTGCTCATTAATAATCATTTGGTTAAGTTCGAGGATTCTTTTTTTCTTAGAATTTGAGACCAGATTCTTTTCCAAAAGCTCGTTTTGGAGACATGATGTGTGGAATAAATGTCCGCAATTGAAAAAACAGAAATCTTTGTTGAGGATGGATGTTCCACAAAGATCGCAGCGAGGATTTGGATTGATTGTCGAGTAGCGATCTCGAAGCAGCTTGATATCCTCGCGGATTATATCTGTTGATTTTGTTGTTGAGTCCATTTCCTGTTTCAAATTTCGGATTTTTGAAATGTAGTTATCAAGTGTTTTTTTAATTTGGTCTTTGAAATCATCAATTTTAACCGAATTGGGAAATAAAGGGAGAAGATCTTCAATAGAAATCTGCTCGTGCTCGTCGATAAACTCGATTGCTTTTTTGATATTCTTCTGCTTCTCCATGAGATCACGAGCAATTTTGAGAAGCAGTTGTTTTTTCAAGTCATCGTCTTCAGGCTTAAGTGCGTTTATTGTTGCCAATTTGATGTCTTTGATTTCCTTTTCTTGATTGTCTTCAAATTGGATGTCATTTTGGTTCTTAATATTTTCGTTGTTGAAATTTTTTTCGTTTATATTTTTGCGCTTCGGGTTTTTCTCTTTCATATAATTATCATTAAGCGCTAAATCGACAGCCTCTTCATAGAGACCCATCTGGCTGTATATATAAACGCAGGCGTCTTTTTTCCTGTATTTGGTGCACAAACGAAGTGCGTATTTAAGATCATAAAATGTCTGATGGATTTCCATGTTGAGAAAATTGAGCAATTCCGAGTCCTGGTTGTTTGATGCATATAAAGCAAGCAAAAAATTGTGGATTGTTGGATCGCGATTGTGCAACTGCTTGACACAGAACTCAAGATATCGGATTGCTTGATTGGACTTGACATGACTGGGATTTTTTGCTGGATCATAGCGCATAATTGCTGGAAGTAAACTGACAGTATTTAAATTCGACGCTTTTAGGATCCACAAGTCAACTGTTTCAACGGGCAGATGGTTCATCAAGATCGGCGAGTATTTGTAGATGATTTCGTCCGACTTCTGCCCTTGAATTACCTTCAGTGCTTCTTTATAATTTTCATTTTGGATGTGATGTGAAATCACCCGTTCGAAATCTCCAACTGATAATGCATAATCTAGAAGAATATCAATCCGTCCGTGCTTTGATATCATTTCGTACGTGATCTCGGGATTAAGATGTCTTTTGTTTTCCACAAGAAAATACTTGAAATCCTGCAAAGTCTGTTTGAATTGTTCTTTCAATTTTTCAATTTCGTTTTTCGGTTTTTTTTCCGTTTCAAGTTCTTCGATTTTGAGATGGATTTGGTTCAATGATGACAAGTAAATCTCCGTGAGCCAAGCGCATATGATCTTGAGCTGTGTGAAATCTTGTTCCCCAATAGCATCAATTTTGTGTGTTAAAAAATCTTTTAGTGCATTGTTGTCGATATTTAGAAATTTAAGTACGATTTTTTCAAATGGTATGTTTGTTTTGGCATATAAAGCTGCGGCGTAATTGTATTCTTGATTTGCATAATGAAATTTTGCTTGGGATTTGTAGACTTGATTTCTTTGATAATCCTTATTTTATACAATTAATTAAAAATTCATTTAAAATTCATTTAAAATTCAATTAAAATTCATTTAAAATTCATTTAAAATTCAATTAAAATTCATTTAAAATTCATTTAAAATTTAATTAAAATTCATTTAAAATTTAATTAAAATTTAATTAAAATTCATTTAAAATTTAATTAAATTTAATTAAATTAAATTAAAATTCATTTAAAATTCAATTAAAATTTAATTAAAATTCAATTAAAATTTAATTAAAATTTAATTAAAATTCAATTAAAATTCAATTAAAATTCAATTAAAATTCAATTAAAATTTAATTAAAATTCATTTAAAATTCAATTAAAATTCATTTAAAATTCATTTAAAATTCAATTAAAATTCATTTAAAATTCATTTAAAATTCAATTAAAATTCATTTAAAATTTAATTAAAATTCAATTAAAATTTAATTAAAATTAAATTAAAATTCATTTAATTAAATTAAAATTCATTTAAAATTCAATTAAAATTCAATTAAAATTAAATTAAAATTTAATTAAAATTAAAATCGGAAAAAAATTAATTGATTTTCTTACATTTGAACAAGATTCAATTGCCATTTCAAATTGTTTTTGATTTAAATAAATTTTCCAAATATCTTTTTTTTCATTATTCACAAAAATTCTATAAAATCCTCTTTCTGAAAATAACCAAATAATATCTCCTGTAAAATCATGTGCAAATGCTTTTAATTTTCCAATTTCACTTATCTATTTTAAATTTTCAAATTTTATCTTTTTAAATAATTGTTCAAAATAATTTTTTTTCCTTTTTTTTTTACATCAAAAAATTCTTTATCAAGTTGAACAACAATATCTTGATTTAATTTACAAACTGCAGCAAATTCTTCAGGAAAAACAAATAAAAAATGATAATCAGTTTGAACAAATGAAAGAGGAGGATTTGCTTGTGTTGGAATAAGATAAGGAACAAAAGAAGCATTTGAAATTACCTTTTTTTTTTAAATTAATTTTAATTTAAATTTTTGTTTTCAATATCAATATCAATATCAATATCAATATCAATATCAATATCAATATCAATATAAATATAAATATAAATACAAATACAAATATAAATATAAATATAAATATAAATATAAATATCAATATCAATATCAATATCAATATAAATATAAATATCAATATCAATATAAATATCAATATAAATATCAATATAAATACAAATATAAATATAAATATCAATATCAATATAAATATAAATATAATTATCAATATCAATATCAATATAAATATAAATATCAATATAAATATAAATATAAATATCAAATATAAATATAAATATAAATATAAAATATAAAATATAAATATAAATATAAATATAAATATCAATATAAATATAAATATAAATATAAATATCAATATCAATATAAATATAAATATAAATATCAATATAAATATAAATATAAATATCAAATATAAATATAAATATCAAATATAAATATAAATATAAATATAAATATCAAATATAAATATAAATATAAATATCAATATAAATATAAATATAATTATAAATATAAATATAAATATCAATATAAATATAAATATAAATATAAATATAAATATAAATATAAAATATAAATATAAATATAATATAAATATAAATATAAATATAAATATAATTATAAATATAAATATAAATATAAATATAAATATAAATATAAATATCAATATAAATATAAAAATATAAATATAAATATCAATATAAATATAAATATAAATATAAATATAAATATAAATATAAATATAAATATCAATATCTAAATATCAATATATAAATATAATCCAAACATAAATATCAATATAAAATAAAATATAAATATAAATAAATATAAATATAAATATAAATATAAAATATAAATATAAATATAAAATATAAATATAAATATAAATATAAATCTAAATATAAATATAAATATAAATATAAATATAAATATAAATATAAATATAAATATAAATATAAATATAAATATAAATATAAAATATAAATATAAATATAAATATAAATATAAATATAAATAACAAATATAAATAAATTATCAATATCAATATCAATATCAATATCAATATAAATATAAATATAAATACAAATACAAATATAAATATAAAAATAAATATAAATATAAAATTTAATATCAATATCAATATTAATATCAATATCAATATCAATATCAATATCAATATCAATATCAATATCAATATCAATATCAATATCAATATCAATATCAATATCAATATCAATATCAATATCAATATCAATATCAATATCAATATCAATATAAATATCAATATCAATATAAATATAAATATAAATATCAATATTAAATATCAATATAAATATAAATATCAATATAAATATCAATATCAATATCAATATCAATATCAATATAAATATAAATATCAATATCAATATCAATATTAATATTAATATTAATATCAATATCAATATCAATATCAATATAAATATAAATATAAATATCAATATCAATAAATATAAATATAAATATAAATATAAATATAAATATTAATATCATCAATATCAATATTAAATATAAATAAATATATAATATCAATATCAATATCAATATCAATATAAATATCAATATAAATATCAATATCAATATCAATATCAATATAAATATAAATACAAATTTAAATATAAAATATAAATATAAATATCAATATCAATATCAATATCCTTATTAATATCAATATCAATATCAATATAAATATAAATATAAATATAAATATAAATATAAATATAAATATAAATATAAATATCAAATATAAATATAAATATAAATATAGATATAAATATCAATATCAATATAAATATAAATATAAATATCAATATCAAATATAAATATAAATATAAATATAAATATAAATATAAATATCAATATCAATATAAATATAAATATAAATATAAATATAAATATAAATATAAATATAAATATAATTATAAATATAAATATAAATATAAATATAAATATAAATATAAATATCAATATAAATATAAATATAAATATAAATATAAATATAAATATAATTATAAATATAAATATCAATATCAATTTTAATATCAATTTCAATATAAATATTAATATCAATTTTAATATCAAATCTACATTATTTTTTTCTGGATCAATATTCCTTTTTGATGTATCAATTGTTCCATGATAAATTCCTGATTGAGTTAACCAAGAAAAAGAGTGTGCATAACCTTTTTCTTTTTGAATATGAAGTTCACTATAATTTAATTTTCCTAAAAAAGGATGAAAACCAGGTTTAACAGTCATATATTTTTCAAATACAGCTTCTAATGTTTTTTTTCCAATAAATTCTCTTAATCGATTTGGAGTAGTAACAATAACAAATATCAAATCGGAATTTGTATTATATCTTTGGAAATACATTCCTGTAATTGGTTCTTGTTCTTCAAGTTGATAAAGCTTTAAAAATGAATTTAATTTTAATTTAATTTTGATTTTATTTTGATTTTATTTTGATTTAATTTTAATTTAATTTTAATTGAATTTTGATTTAATTTTGATTTAATTTTGATTTAATTTTGATTTAATTTTGATTTAATTTTAATTTTGATTTAATTTTGATTGAATTTTGATTTAATTTTGATTTAATTTTAATTTAATTTTAATTTAATTTTAATTTAATTTTGATTTAATTTTAATTTTGATTTTAATTTAATTTTGATTTAATTTTAATTTAATTTTGATTTTGATTTAATTTTACTTGTTTTAAATAAAGCTCTTTTTTATCAATAGAAGTTTCATATATTGTTCCTTTAGAATCTCCAATTAATATTTCTTGTGTCACTCTTTGTGGTGCTTTTATTTCTGTATTCCAAGCAACAGATTCAATAGAAATTCCCTTTTTTTTTGTTTTATTTTTTGTTTTTTTTCATAAATTAAAATTCCTTTTTTAAAAATGGAAAAAATTTTTTACTTTTAATTTGGAAAGTATTTTTGGTTTTTCCATTGTATTATAATAATAGTAATTATCTCCATTTGTACAGTTAATAATTAAATGAGCACCATAAGGGTCAAGAAACAATTTACGAATTGAATTTTCTTCTTTTTTTGGAATAAAATCCAAATCTTTTTTAATTTTAATTTTAATTTTGATTTTAATTTTAATTTTGATTTTAATTTTGATTTTAATTTTAATTTTAATTTTAATTTTAATTTTAGTTTCATTTTCAATTTGAATTTAATTTGATTTGAATTTACTAGTAATTTTTGAACGATCTTCTAAATTTAATCTCATTATTTTATTATCTTTAAAAGCAATAAAAATAATTTGATTTGCTGCAACCATATCAACATATTCAGATGAAGTATTAAACTTAACTTGTTCTAAAACAAAAAGTGGTGCATCATCTTCAAGAATTTCTTCTTGTTCTTGTTCAATAGTTGTATTTAATATTTTCTAAAAGAAAAAGAAGCAAAAAAAAATTTTATAATTGAATTGAATTGAAATGGAATTTTTTTTATTTAAATTTTTTATCAAATTATTCACATCAGGAATATCTTCATCCTCAATTATTCTTTCTTGGTCTGATGAAGAATCATTAAAATCTTCAAGAGTTGTCATTTAAATATAATTTTCCAAAAAATAAAAATAAATGAAAATGAAAATGAAAATGAAAATGAAAATGAAAATGAAAAAAATGAAAAATTTGTTTTTCCTTTTTTATTTATTAATAAAAAAAATTTTTGGAATAAAGAGAAAAAAAAAATTGAAAATCAAATCAAATTCAAAATTAAAATCAAATTAAATTCAAAATTTGGAGAAAATTGAATCAAAAATTAAAAATTTGAAGAACAATTAATTCATTGAATCAAAAAATAAAATTTCAAGAACATTTAAAGAATATTTCAATGAATTATTTCCTATTTTCATCTTTTTTACTGAAAGCCAAAAGAACAGGATAAATTCTTTTATAAGCAAGATTTAAATCTTCTCTAGTTTTTGCTCCTGTTAAAACTAATTTTCCTGAAACAAAAATTAATAAAACAACTTTTGGTGCACACATTCTGTAAACAAGACCTGGAAAAAGTTCAGGTTCATACTAAATTTTAATTTTAATTTTAATTTTGATTATTAATTTTAATTTTGATTTTGATTTTGATTTTGATTTTAAATTTAATTTAAATTTTAATTTTGATTTTGATTTTAATTTTAATTTTAATTTTAATTTTAATTTTAATTTTAATTTTAATTTTAATTTTAATTTTAATTTTAATTTTAATTTTAATTTTAATTTTAATTTTAATTTTATAAATTAATTTTAATTTTTATTTTAATTTTAATTTTAATTTTAATTTTGATTTTTCATTTGATTTTGATTTTGATTTTAATTTTAAATTAATTTTGATTTAAATTTTAATAAAAATTTTAATTTTAATTTTTAATTTTAATTTTAATTTTACATTATTTTGTTTTTAATTTTTAATTTTTTAATTTTTAATTTAAATTTTATTTTTAATTTTAATATTAATTTTAAATTAAAAATTTTAATTCTTTTTTTTAATTTTTAAATTTTTAATTTTTAATTTTAATATTTGTTTTTAATTTTAATTTTAATTTTAATTTTAATTTTAATTTAATTTTAAATTTTATTTTATTTTTAATTTTAATTTTTAATTTTTAATTTTTAATTTTTAATTTTAAAAATTAATTAATTTTAATTTTAATTTTAATTTTAATTTTATAAATTAATTTTAATTTTAATTTTAATTTTACATTTGAAAATTGAGCATGAGAAGAAGATAAATTTTCTAAACTAATTGAGAAATGTGCATCACAAGAACCAACAATATTTTGAATTTTAAAATCCAAAAATTTAACATTATAACCAATTTTTTGGATAATTCTTGCATATTTTCTTGCTGCTGTTTTAGAAAGCTCTTCATCTTTAGCTCCAGTACAAACAATTCTTCCTGATGAAAACACAAGTGCTGTTGTTTTTGGATCACGAATTCGCATAATTAATGCTGAAAAACGTTTGGGATTGTATTCTGCATTTCGTGCATGAAGTGCAATGTCTTTTAAATCTAATTCTGTTCCTAAACTTACAGTTGAAACAACATTTCTGTTTTTGTTTTTGTTTTTTGTTTTTTATTCCAAAAAAAAAAGAAAAAAATGAATTTTGAATTTTAAAAAAAAAAAAACGGAAAAAAAATTTATTTTTAGTTCCAAATAAAATTTTTAAATTTAATTGTCATTTTCTTGTTTATTTTTTTTTTTTTTTTGATAATTTAAATTTATAATTATAATTTACTCAACAGTTGGAAGTGAAGGAGGATCTATTGTAGTTTTTTTATTTGATTCTCTTGGTGTTTCCCTATTTAGTTTTATTTATTATTATAAAATCAAAATATTTAATTTAAATTAAATTTTTATTAATTTACATTTTTTTTTTAACAACAAAAATAAAATTAAAAAAATGAAAATAAAAAAATGAAAAAAAAAAATAAAAATTTTTTCCTTTTATTATATTATATGACTCATTATTATAAAAAATTAGACAAATATTTAATTAAATTTATATTAATATTAAATACATTATTAATTTATTATTTATTTATAAATTTAATTTAAATATTATTTTATTTTAATTTTATAATTAATATTAAATTAAAATTGATTTAAAAATTAATAAAAAAATTAGATAAATATTTAATTAAATTTATATTAATATTAAATACATAATTAATTTATTATTTATTTATAAATTTAATTTAAATATTATTTTATTTTAATTTTATAATTAATATTAAATTAAAATTGATTTAAAAATTAATAAAAAATTAGATAAATATTTATTTAAATTTATATTAATATTTAATACATAATTAATTTATTATTTATTTATAAATTTAATTTAAATATTATTTTATTTTAATTTTATAATTAATTTTAAATTGAAATTGATTTAAAAATTAATAAAAATTAGATAAATATTTAATTAAATTTATATTAATATTTAATACATAATTAATTTATTAATTATTTATAAATTTAATTTAAAATATTATTTTAATTTAATTTTATAATTAATTTTAAATTAAAATTGATTTAAAAATTAATAAAAATTAGATAAATATTTAATTAAATTTATATTAATATTAAATACATAATTAATTTTATTATTTATTTATAAATTTAATTTAAATATTATTTTTATTTTAATTTTATAATTAATATTAAATTAAAATTGATTTAAAAATTAATAAAAATAAATAAATATTTAATTAAATTTATATTAATTTTAAATACACAATTAATTTATTATTTATTTATAAAGTTTAATTTAAATATTATTTTATTTAAATTTTATAATTAATATTAAATTAAAATTGATTTAAAAATTAATAAAAATTTAAATAAATATTTAATTAAATTTATATTAATATTAAATACATAATTAATTTATTATTTATTTATAAATTTAATTTAAATATTATTTTTATTTTAAATTTTATAATTAATTTTAAATTAAAATTGATTTAAAAATTAATAAAAAGTAAATAAATATTTATTTAAATTTATATTAATATTAAATACATAATTAATTTATTATTTATTTATAAATTTAATTTAAATATTATTTTATTTTAATTTTATAATTAATTTTAAATTAAAATTGATTTAAAAATTAATAAAAAAATTAAATAAATATTTAATTAAATTTATATTAATATTAAATACATATTATTAATTTATTATTTATTTATAAATTTAATTTAAATATTATTTTATTTTTAATTTTATAATTAATATTAAATTAAAATTGATTTAAAAATTAATAAAAATTAGATAAATATTTAATTAAATTTATATTAATTTTAAATACATAATTAATTTATTATTTATTTATAAATTTAATTTAAAATTATTTTTTTATTTTAATTTTATAATTAATATTAAATTAAAATTGATTTAAAAATTAATAAAAAGTAAATAAATATTTATTTTAAATTTATATTAATATTTAAATACATAATTAATTTATTATTTATTTATAAAAATTTAATTTTTAAATATTATTTTTATTTTTAATTTTATAATTAATATTAAATTAAAATTGATTTTAAAAATTAATAAAAAATTAAATAAATATTTATTTTAAATTTATATTAATATTAAAATACATAATTAATTAATTTATTTATTTATTTATAAATTTAATTTAAATATTATTTTATTTTTATTTTAATTTTATAATTAATTTTAAATTAAAATTGATTTAAAAATTAATAAAAATTAGATAAATATTTAATTAAATTTATATTAATATTTAATACATAATTAATTTATTATTTATTTATAAATTTAATTTAAATATTATTTTATTTTAATTTTATAATTAATTTTAAATTAAAAAATTGATTTAAAAATTAATAAAAATTAGATAAATATTTATTTAAATTTATATTAATATTTAATACATAATTAATTTATTATTTATTTATAAATTTAATTTAAATATTATTTTATTTAAATTTTATAATTAATTTTAAATTAAAATTGATTTAAAAATTAATTAAAAAGTAAATAAATATTTATTTAAATTTATATTAATATTTAATACATAATTAATTTATTATTTATTTATAAATTTAATTTAAATATTATTTTATTTTAATTTTATAATTAATATTAAATTAAAATTGATTTAAAAATTAATAAAAAATTAAATAAATATTTAATTAAATTTATATTAATATTAAATACATTATTAATTTATTATTTATTTATAAATTTAATTTAAATATTATTTTATTTTAATTTTATAATTAATATTAAATTAAAATTGATTTAAAAATTAAAAAAGTAAATAAATATTTTTGTTTTGGTTTTTAATTAGTTTGATTATTCAGAAACTAATCAATCAATCATTCCAAGAAAAATTTTGGAAAGAAAAGAAAAAAAGAAAAAAAAAAAGTGGATAAAAACATCGAATCTAAATGTGAATTTTTCCATTGTTTTCTCAAAGCATTCAAATAAACCATTTCCTAAATACTTTACTTAAAAGAAAAGTATATATTTTAATAAGTAAGAAATAATTAACAAAACAAAATGTTAATTATTCTTGAAAATCTCTTATTAATATCTAGGAAATAGTAACAAAAAAAAAAATAAAATTTGAAATTCAAAAACAATCCAAAAAAATCATTTTTCTCGTTTTTTCTTTTTGTTTTGTTTTTGAATTTCAAGTTCTTATTGATCGGTTTCCTCTAAGCAATTTAAAACTTTTTCCAAATTGCTTTTGGTCTTGATTTCCATAAAAATTATTTTCAAAATTTTCGGTTTTGCTTGAAATATAATTGATTTGATTTTGGTCATAATTTTCTTTTGGTTCATCTAAAAATATTTTATCAAAATTAGAAGAATAAGTTGAATTATCAAAAGAAGAAAAATCATCTGAATATGAATTAAGTTTCAAACTTGGCATTTCTCCTAAATGGTCATTATTATTGGAATTAAATCTAATCAAAAAAAAAAGTTGAAAAAAAATTAATCAAAAAAAAATTTTTTTCAATTTTTTAAAAAATTTTTTTTTTTTACAAATTGGATTTTGTTGGGAAATTCCAAATCATTCCAAAACAAAGAATAACTATCAATAACCCAGTCTTTGGCCATAAACCTCCTTTTCCTGTGAATCTTTCGTGTGAATTCTTTTTTTCGATATTTGGTTGATTTGAAAAAAGTTGATCATCATCAAGTTCATTTAAAACAAAAGGATTTTCCAAATTTTCATTAAGATTTTTTTCTTGAGTTAAGTGGCTAACAAGGGTTTGGAGTTGCTCGCATTTTGAGTTCAAATCACTTAACTGTTGAGTCAAATCTTCATTTTGCGCGCGTAATTTCATGACTTCTTTTTCGAGGTTTTCAAGATGTTCTTTTTTCTTTTCACGCGCTTTTTTTGCGTTTATTCGGTTCAATTCCATTTTCCGTTGTTTTTTTTCTTCTTCAGTTAATTGAAGATATTCCTGCTTTGATTTTCTTTTGACTTTTCCTGTTTTTGGGTTGATTTCAACAATGTGTCTTCTAACGGTTTCGTTTTTGTGTTTTTCTTGATTTTTGGATGATCTTGTTTGAATTGGTTTTCTTTGTCTTAAATCCAGTTTTGATTTTTTCGAACTTTCAGTTTTTTTTTTCTTTTTTTGTTTTTTTTGTTTTTTCTGTTTTTTTTGTTTTTTCTGTTTTTTTTCAATTTTCTCGTTTTGAATGTTTTCCGTTGGTTTTACTTGTTCATCCATTTGTTTTTCTTGGATGATTTTTTGATTTTGATTTTGAATTTGAATTTGATTTTGAATTTGATTTTGATTTTGATTTTGATTTTGAATTTGATTTTGATTTTGAACTTGATTTTGATTTTGAACTTGTGGAAAATGTCTGTTTTGTTGTTCTGAATTAATTAAAAATGGGTTTGTATCAGAAAAAATATTATCATTAAATGGTAAAAAAGTATCTTCATAAAGTAAGCTATTTTCAAATAAACCATCATTTGAATTTCTAAATGTTAAATGTGATGGATCTTGGGTCATTTAATTTTAAATTCAATTTTAAATTTAATTTTAAATTTAATTTGTTGTTTTATATATAAAAATTTTTTGTTTTTGTTGTTTTTGTTTGTTGGAAAAAAAAAATTGAATTATGGAAAGAAAATAAAAATAGCAAAATAAAAAGGAAAAAAAAGAAAAAATAAAAAGAAAAAAATGAAAAAAAAAATAAAAAAAATTTTAAATAGTAATTCAAAAAATAAAATGACTCATAATGACAAATTCTTATTCTTTTTATTTAAAAAACAAAAACAAAAACAAAATAAAAATAAAAAGATTTTCAATCTTATTTTAAAATTTCATCTTCATCTTCTCTTTCTTCAATTAAATTTAATTTCTTTGCCAATATAACATCTAATCTATTATTAAATTCCACATATTCTTTTGAAGGCCATTGAAGTTTTTGGATCTCTTTTTTTTCTTGTTTTGATAATCTTTTTTTGAAATTTCTTTTTTTGGAAAATGTAAAATAATTCACTCCCATTTTCCAAATACAAAATTCATAAAGATTTCTAGCATTAAAACAACCAGCAATTTTCAAAATATCAATAATAATTTCGGATTGAATATGATCAATCAAATATTGTTCACACAAAGTTTTCAAACGATCTTGTTGGAAATAATCAGCAATTACAAGCAATTCAACAACTTCTCTATTCTTTTCAAATTGTTTTTTGTTATTATTATTATTATTATTATTATTTTCTTCATTCAATATCTCTGCGTGATCACAATACAAAAAATTCATAAAATGATAAAAAGAAGAGTAGCTCATATCCTCAAAAACTACTTTGTTTTCTCTTGCTTCTTTCATTTTGGTTTCTGCTATAGATGCGAAATATGGACTTCTTTGATTAATGATTGCTTTATGTGCAACAATTGAAAAAGTCTCTGATTTGGATTGATTGACAACTATCAAAAAATCTCCAAATTGTGTGAAATCAGTTAATAATTTCCCAATATCATTTTGCAAACAATTTTGAAGGTTTTCCAATGAAGTATTGATCTCCTCTTCCTGCTCCTTGCGTTTTTCTGATACGATCATTTGCAAAACTGAAATCAATTCCTCCATTCCATAAAGTTCTGAAATGGAATAGAATTCAGCTGTTTGTTTTTTTTGTGGTTCAGATTGATCAACAAGAAGAACAAATTCTGGAACTTTTCCTGAATACAAGAACTCGATAAAACCTGAGAAAATTGGGAATGGAATATCAACATTAAATTGATATTTTCTTGAAAATAAATCCGTTTCCGGAATTTGGATGTTGCTTTCTTTTTTTTCTGTTCTTTTTGATTTTGTTTCATTAACCTTCTTTTCTGAAAGAACATGCTGTTGGTTAGCATCTTTTTCTCTGTTATTTTGTTTCTCCACTTTTTTGGAAATGAGGGAAATTCGATATTGACTAAAATTTGAATTGAAATTTGGATCATCAATTTTTTGGAAAATTTCATTGAAAATTGGACAACGACATGAAAGGATTGAAGAATGACACCAAATAGTTCTTTCAGTAAGATTTGAAGAATCGTCTTGATAGGGAACAATCATTTCAACATCTGCATAAGTTGGGTTGTTGAACAACTTACTAATCTCTTTGTGAAAAGTAGAATCAACATTTTGGAGAATTGGTTGAGGAGGTTGAGGAGCTAGCTTTGGTGGTTTTTGTTTTGGAACAAGAATTTTTTTGAACAATTTTTGTTTTAGATTTAGTTTTGGTTTTCTTGATCTAAAAACAGCAATAACTGCATCATTAAAAACTCGAGTTACTCCTTGTTGAGTTAAAGAAGAACATTCCAAATATTCAAACGCCTTGATTTCTTTAGCAAGTCTTTCTCCTTGATCTGTTGTGATTGGAGTTTGTCCTCTTTCATGAAGTCTATGCAAAATATCTGCATTTTCTCTAAGATCAGATTTAGTTCCCACAAGAATAAACGGGGTTTTTGGACAATGATATTGAATTTCTGGGATCCATTTAGCTCTAACATTTTCAAAAGAATCAGGTGAAATCAATGAAAAGCAAACTAGAAAAATATCTGTTTGTGGATATGATAATGGTCTTAATCTATCGTAATCATCTTGTCCTGCTGTATCCCATAATCCCAAACTAATTGGTTTTCCTTCAACCATTAAATTTGCTGACCAGTTATCAAATACTGTTGGTATAAATTCTGATGGAAATGAATTTGTTGTGTATGTTATCAATAGTGTAGTTTTTCCAACTGCTCCATCTCCAACAACAACACATTTTAAAGATTCCATTATTATTTTTATTCAAAATGAAAAGATCAAAAAATAAAAAAAAAATATAAAAAGATCAAAAAGTAAAAAAAATGAAAGAAAAAAATTGAGAATTTGGATTTCTTAAAAATGGATTAAAATTTTTTTTTGTTATTTTTTTTTTCATTCGAATTTTTTTTTTCATTTAATAATTTAATAAATCTAAAACATAATTAATTTATAATTAATTTATAAATTATTTTTAAAATTATAAATAAAATAAATTTATTACAAAATTATAATTAAATATTATTTAATATTATTATAAAAAAATAAATAGAAAATATTAATTAATAATTTAATAAATTTAAAACATAATTAATTTATAATTAATTTATAAATTATTTTTAAAATTATAAATATAATAAATTTAATACAAAATTATAATTAAATATTATTTAATATTATTATAAAAATAAATAAAAATATTAATTAATAATTTAACAAATCTAATACATAATTAATTTATAATTAATTTATAAATTATTTTTAAAATTATAAATATAATAAATTTATTATAAAAAAAATTATAATTAAATATTAATTAATATTATATAAAAAAATAAATAAAAATATTAATTAATAATTTAATAAATCTAAAACATAATTAATTTATAATTAATTTATAAATTATTTTTAAAATTATAATTATAATAAATTTATTACAAAAATTATAATTAAATATTATTTAAAATTATTATAAAAATAAATAAAAATATTAATTAATAATTTAACAAATTTAAAAACATAATTAATTTATATTTAATTTATAAATTATTTTTAAAATTATAAATATAATAAATTTATTACAAAATTATAATTAAATCTTTAATTAATATTATTATTATAAAAATTAAATAAAAATATTAATTAATAATTTAACAAATTTAATACATAATTAATTTATATTTAATTTATAAATTATTTTTAAAATTATAAATATAATAAATTTATTACAAAAAATTATAATTAAATCTAATTTTAATATTATTATAAAAATTAAATAAAAATATTAATTAATAATTTAATAAATTTAAAACATAATTAATTTATATTTAATTTATAAATTATTTCTAAAATTATAAATATAATAAATTTATTACAAAATTATAATTAAATCTTATTTTAATATTATTATAAAAATAAATAAAAATATTAATTAATAATTTAATAAATCTAATACATTATTAATTTATATTTAATTTATAAATTATTTTTAAAATTATAAATAAAAATAAATTTATTATAAAATTATAATTAAATCTTATTTAAAATTATTATAAAAATAAATAAAAATATTAATTAATAATTTAATAAATCTAAAACATAATTAATTTATAATTAATTTATAAATTATTTTTAAAATTATAAATATAATAAATTTATTATAAAATTATAATTAAATCTAATTTAAAATTATTATAAAAAAATAAATAAAAAATATTAATTAATAATTTAATAAATTTAAAACATAATTAATTTATATTTAATTTATAAATTATTTTTAAAATTATAAATATAATAAATTTATTACAAAATTATAATTAAATCTTATTTAAAATTATTATAAAAAAATAAATAAAAAATATTAATTAATAATTTAATAAATCTAAAACATAATTAATTTATATTTAATTTATAAATTATTTTTAAAATTATAAATTTAATAAATTTAATACAAAATTATAATTAATTATTATTTAAAATTATTATAAAAAATAAATAAAAAATATTAATTAATAATTTAATAAATTTAAAACATAATTAATTTATAATTAATTTATAAATTATTTCTAAAATTATAAATATAATAAATTTATTACAAAATTATAATTAAATCTAATTTAAAATTATTATAAAAAATTAAATAAAAAATATTAATTAATAATTTAACAAATTTAAAACATAATTAATTTATAATTAATTTATAAATTATTTTTAAAATTATAAATATAATAAATTTTGTGATAAATAATTGAAAAAAGATGAAGGAGAGAAAGAGAAAAAAATGAATTAATAATTTAATAAAATAAATGAGTCAAAATTATTTTTTATTAATAAAAGGGGCAAAAACAAAAATATTTTTTTTTTCATTTTCTTTTTCATTTTTTTTTTGTTTTTTTCATTTTTTTCTTTTTCCAATTTTTAAACAAAAAAAAATATTATATTATAAATAATGGGAAGAAGACCAGCTCGTTGTTATAGATATTGCAAAAATAAACCATATCCAAAATCAAGATTTAATAGAGGTGTTCCAGGTAAAAATAAAATTCAAAAAAAAATTTTTTTCTTTTTAATTTATTATTAAAATTATTATTAAAATTATTATTAAATTTATTATTAAATTTATTATTAAATTTATTATTAAATTTATTATTAAAATTATTATTAAAATTATTATTAAAATTATTATTAAATTTATTATTAAATTTATTATTAAAATTATTATTAAATTTATTATTAAAATTATTATTAAAATTATTATTTAAAATTATTATTTATTAAATTTATTATTAAAATTATTATTAAAATTATTATTAAAAATTATTAAATTTATTATTAAATTTATTATTAAATTCTATTATTAAATTTATTATTAAATTTATTATTAAATTTATTATTAAATTTATTATAAAATTATTATTAAAATTATTATTAAAATTATTATTAAAATTATTATAAAATTATTAAATTTATTATTAAATTTATTATTAAAATTATTATTAAATTTATTATTAAATTAAATTTATTATTAAAATTATTATTAAATTTATTATTAAATTTTTATTAAATTTATTAAATTTATTATTAAATTTATTATTAAAATTATTATTAAATTTATTATTAAAATTATTATTAAAATTTATTAAAAATTATTATTAAAATTATTAAAATTATTATTTAAATTTATTATTAAATTATTATTAAAATTATTATTAAAAATTATTACAAATTATTTATAAAAATTATTTATAAAATTATTATTATTATTATATTATTAAAATTATTATTAAAATTATTATTAAATTTATTTATTAAAATTATTTTATTAAAATTATTATTAAAAAAATTATTATTATAAAATTATTATTATTAAAATTATTATTAAAATTATTATTTAAAATTATTATTAAAATTATTATTAAAAATTATTTATAAAATTATTTTATAAAATTATTATTAAAATTATTTTATAAAATTATTATTAAAAATTATTATTTTATAAAATTTATTATAAATTTATTATTAAAATTATTATTATTTATAAAATTATTTATAAAATTATTAAATTAAATTTATAATTAAAATTATTATTAAAAATTATTATTAAAATTATTATTAAAAATTATTATTAAAATTATTATTAAAAATTATTATTAAAATTATTTATAAAATTATTTATAAAATTATTATTAAAATTATTATTAAAATTATTATTAAAATTATTATTAAATTTATTATTAAATTTATTATTAAATTTATTATTAAATTTATTATTAAATTTATTATTAAAATTATTATAAAATTATTATTAAAATTATTATTAAAATTATTATAAAATTATTTATAAAATTATTTATAAAATTATTATTAAAATTATTATTAAAATTATTATTAAAATTATTATTAATTTATTATTAATATTATTAAAATTATTAAAATTATTAAAATTATTAAAATTATTAAAATTATTAAAATTATTTTTAAATATTTTTATTTAATTGATCAAAATAGACCCTAAAATTCGTATCTTTGATACAGGCAAAAAAAAAGCTAAAATTGACGAATTTCCATTTTGCATACATCTTGTAAAATTAAAACAAAAAAAAATTAAAAATTAAAACAAAAATTAAATCAAAAAATAAAACAAAAATTAACAGGTAAGTTTGGAAAGAGAACAAGTCAGTAGTGAAGCATTAGAAGCAGCAAGAATTGCCGCTAACAAACATATGGTAACCAAAGCAGGCAAAGATGCATTCCACTTGCGAATCAGAGTACATCCATTTCACGTACTTCGAATTAACAAAATGCTTTCATGTGCAGGAGCAGATCGGTAAGAATTTATTCCAAAAAATTTCACAATCAAAAAAATCAAAAAAAAAAAAGAAAATATTAAAATGAAAATATTCAATAAATAATCTCATCTTATTTTTTTTAAAAATTCTTCTTATAATAGACTTCAAACAGGAATGAGAGGAGCTTTTGGAAAACCTCAAGGAACTTGTGCAAGAGTCAAAGTTGGACAGGTAATTTTTTTATAACTTTTTTTTTCATTAATAAAAAAACTAAATATTTCCGTTTTTTTTTCTTTTAGATTCTTATGAGTATTCGTACTAAGGATAACTTCTCAAAACAAGCTTTTGATGCTTTTAAAAGAGCTAAGTTTAAGTTCCCAGGAAAACAAAAGATTGTCACTTCAACTCAATGGGGATTCACAAAATTGGAAAGAGAAGAATATGAAGATTTACGTGATAAACATCAAATCATCGAAAAAGGCTCTCATTGTTTACTCTTTAAACCAAAAGGACCTCTTCCTCTATATAATTGAGCTACAACTTTTATTTTTTTTTCTTTCTTTCTTTCCACTTTTTTCTTTTACACTTGATCCACTTTTTCTTCTTCTTCTTCTTCTTTTTTTTCTTTTTCATTTTCATTCAAAAACAAATTCAAAATCCTTTTTTTTTTACAATGAAATACAGTTTCTTTTCAAATAAAAAATAAAGCTCAAAAACCTAAAATAAAATTTATTTTTCATTTTGAATCTAATTTAGATTTTCTTCTTTTTTTTGAATTGATTTATTTTAAAAATGAAATGAATTTAATTTAGATTTTCTTATTGTTTTTGAATTGATTAAGATTTAAAAATGAAATGAATTTAATTTAGATTTTCTTCTTTTTTTTGAATTGAATTAGATTTAAAATTGAATTGAATTTAATTTAGATTTTCTTATTGTTTTTGAATTGATTAAGATTTAAAATTGAAATGAATTTTAATTTATATTTTCCTATTGTTTTTGAATAGATTAAGATTTAAAATTGAATTAAATTTAATTTATATTTTCCACTTTTTTTGAATTGGATAAGATTTAAAATTGAAATGAATTTAATTTAGATTTTCCTATTTTTTTTGATTAAGATTTATTTTAAAATTGAAATGAATTTAATTTAGATTTTCCACTTTTTTTTGAATTGAATTAAGATTTAAAATTGAATTAAATTTAATTTAGATTTTCCTATTGTTTTTGAATAGAATTAAGATTTAAAATTGAAATGAATTTAATTTAGATTTTCCTATTGTTTTTGAATTGAATCAAGATTTAAAAATGAATTAAATTTAATTTAGATTTTCTTATTGTTTTTGAATTGAATTAAGATTTAAAAATGAAATGAATTTTAATTTAGATTTTCCACTTTTTTTTGAATTGATTTATTTTAAAATTGAAATAAATTTAATTTAGATTTTCCTATTTTTTTTGAATTGATTTATTTCAAAATTGAATTAAATTTAATTTATATTTTCCACTTTTTTTTGAATTGATTAAGATTTAAAATTGAAATGAATTTAATTTAGATTTTCTTCTTTTTTTTGAATAGATTTATTTTAAAATTGAAATGAATTTTAATTTAGATTTTCCACTTTTTTTGAATAGATTTAATTCAAAAATGAAATGAATTTAATTTAGATTTTCCTATTGTTTTTGAATTGATTTATTTCAAAATTGAAATGAATTTAATTTAGATTTTCCACTTTTTTTTGAATTGAATTATTTTAAATTGAAATGAATTTTAATTTAGATTTTCTTCTTTTTTTTGAATTGATTAAGATTTAATTTATTAAAAAAAAAAACAACACTTTAAAAAATATTTGAAAAAAAAAATCATTTTTTCATTTTTTCATTTTTTTTTTTTCATTTTTTTTTTCATCTTTTTTAATTTTTAATTATGACAACAGAAGAAGATGAATTAATAAATAAACTTAGAGAAAAAATTACAAAAGTAGCACAAAAACTTGGCCAAGTATACATACAACAAACACAATCATTTTTAGAAACATTAGATTTGCTTCCAAGATTGTGTTTCAGATTTAGAAAAATTCCCAACAATTCATGTTAATCCACAATTAATACAATTTTTATTTTTTCAAACTTTTCCGTTATTATTTCAATCAAAATTAGACATTTTTCAAGAAGAAATTCTATCAGTGATTACCAGTTTTTTAGTTTTTCTTCAAAAAATATCATATTCACAATTTTTAATATTTTTAAAAGATTTCCACACTTTTTTTAAAGGTAAAGAACATTTTCGATTAAATTAAATTAAAAATTAAAAATTAAATTAAATTAAATCAAATTGAAATTAAATTAAAAATTAAATTAAAAATTAAATCAAATTGAAATTGAATTGAAATTAATTTAAAAATTAAATCAAAAATTGAATGCTTTTAATAGAATCCGTAAATTTTTGGGATTCTGTAGTCTCAAATGAACAACAAAAACCTCAATTCACTCAATTTATCATATTGATTAAAGAACAAAATCTTGATTTCTTAATCAATGACGAATCATTCACTCTCAACTCATTCTCCTATTTTGGATCAAGTCTTTCCCAAAAAATAAAACTCCCTGTCAGATCTTTATTTGACATCCAACTTATCCAAATAGTTATAACAAAATTACTTATCAAATTAATCAAGTCATCGTTTTATGTTTTCCAAGAAAACTTTGATTTCGTCACTTTCTTGGTTTCGCAGATAAAACACTCAACTCTGAAATTGAAAATAATATCTTTGGAATGCTTGAATCATTTTATTAGAGGAAAAGCTTCTTCAATTAATCATCGACAACTTGCTTCGACTCTTTTTACTTTTCTTTCACAAGGAAAAACCGATCAAGAAAGGCATTTATTGAACCAATTACGCACTCCGGAGTTTGAAATACACCTTGGAAACTGTCTGCTTTCTTTGTTTGAAACAAAAAATGCTTCTCGTTGGTCTGTTTATGCTTGTTTTCAAAATTTTGAATCCTTATTTACTTGGAACATTTTAAATTCAGTTACAAATCACTTGAAAATTGTGTTTACAAAAATCCTCAAGGAAATTGTTTCCAATTTCCCGCAAACTACATTTTTGGTTAAAGCTCTTTTTCCTGTTCTCCATTTGGAAATTATTCAGAATGAGATTGCTGAAATTTTCCACATTTGTATATCAAGATTGGTTGATTCTGAAATATTTCAAATTTCTCTTAATAATAATAATAATAATAACGAAAATAAAAATTCTGGATTGTTCAAATCACTTCAAAACGAAAAGAATCAAAAAGCAAACAAACAAAAACAAAATATAGAAAACCATATTCATTTTATGGATAAAGAAAATCTCAAGATATCAAATATTTTGAACCAATTTTTGTCTGCTATTCAAAAAATTCTCAATCTAATTCATGTATATTTATTATCATCTTTTTTATTTTTAAATTTATTTATTATAATTTTTTAAAAAAAACAAAAATAGAATCAAAACGAAACAATCCAAATTCCATCATCTCAATTCGGTTGTCTCATTTCAACAACAAAAATTATTCTCCAAATTTTAATTGGCAACCAGGATAAATTACGCAGTCTTATAATTTCCAAAGTCCAAAAATTGGACGATTTATTTTCGAGAATATTGAAGGAAATTGTTCCACAAATTGTGAAATTAGCCAAAACACAAGAAATGCAAATTTTATTTGAGGAACAAAATGTGGAGAAAATACTTGATTTATTAGAGGTTGTTCAACAAACAAATTTAGAGAATTCGCGGGGTTTTTTATTGGAAATGGCGGATTGGATTGATGAGAAAATGATTGAAAAGAATCAACAAATTGTGAGAAAATGTGTGATGCTGGTGAAGGAAATTGTTTTAGATAAAAGGGAGGATGTGGAAATAATAAGCAAATTTATTTTGGATAATTTGGTGGATGAAGGAAACGAAGAGCAAACAAGAGTTGAATGTTTGCGAGCAATTCCCAAAGTTATTGGCAATATTGCGAATCAAATTGAAAATTACAATTTCATGGATAATTTTGTTTCTCCTTTTCGGGATATTCTGGAGAAAGAAAAATCACAGATGATACTTGAAGAATTAGCAAAATTGATTGAAATTATGGTTCGCAAAACAAATGGGCAATGGAACGGGAGAATTTTTGAGAAGAAGAACGAAAACGGAGTTTCTATCCGTCCGTTTTCGTTGTTTCCAAACAAAATGCGCATCCAATACGCAACAAATATAAGATCTTCATTACAAAAAATAGTCCCCGATTTCACAAAGAAAATGAGTATTGAAGAACAGGAAACATCTCTTCTACGAAGATGCCGTATTTTCTCACGTTTTTTTATGGATAGAGACGATCCGCGATTCACAACAAAAACACAAGTTTATTCACTTCGTGCATTTTTGTGTTTATTAAGCAATTCAGAAAGTAAAGAACTTGAGGAAGAAAAGCAATTTGTGGAAGATCTTTTTGGACTTCTTTTTGGCGAGAATGAATTTCTTCGAATGGAAATTGCCAAATCATTGTACATTTTTGTGAAATCGCAAGTTCTAACGAATTTGGATATTCCTGAGCCGCAGAACATTTCAGTTCAGAAAAGAATACCGCAAACCATTTATGATACCAAAATTCAAAAACTTTTGGATCATCTTATCGAAGAGAAACTCGTGAATTCAGACGAGCCAATACAAGAAGCAATTTTGGTTGCTCTTGGCTCACTGGGATCTTTTGTTGAGAAGGAATTCTTGAAGCAGATCATGATTGTGCTTGTTGACAGACTCACAAAACCACATCCCATTTCGCAGCAGTTTCTTTCTTTTGATCAAATAAGGATCATTTCCAAGAGAATGGGTATCACGGAATCGCAGCTATTTATTCTTTTCAAGTATGATTTGTGTCCCTTGGTGATGAGGAAGCTCAAAACATCAGATTCTCTTGTGAACGAGATTGCTTCTGCAATATTTGACGGAACCTCGCAAGAATTTATCGAGAAATACCATCAGTATTCGCTTCCAGAAATATTGATTAAACAAGGATGTTGATCTACTTTCTCTCATTTCACAACGTTTGGAGAAGGAACCCAACATGCTATTCCGCGATAACTTGAGCTATATCATTTCTTTCTTTTTAATTCAAAACCCCAGCATAAGCCAGAAGAAGAAGGAAATGCATTCCAAGCAGATCCAAAAATTGCAAGAGAAATTCAAGGAATTTGAGATTCCAATCTCGAATTTGGAATCGTTGATCACAGATTTCTTGCCAGTTTTTGTGGAGTATCTTGGAGATGAAGTGAATGCAATTCAATACAAAGCAGAACTTGCGTTGAGCTATTGTTGCCAGCAGTCAATTCCAAAGTTGGGATTGAGTTCGTTTTTGAAAAAGCATTTTTTGCGCATTGTTAGTCATCTCACAATGAAATTCCACGACAAGGATGTCGACATTTCAGAGAAACGCCGTTCAATGAGAAGTTTATCCAAATTGATTCAAGCAGTTGGAGGAAATAACATTGGGACTTTGTGGCCTCGGATCATAACGATATTGGAGGAAGTGAATGAAATCGAGGCGCTGAAATTAGAAACATTGAAGCTTCTGTCTGTGTTTATAACAACTATTGATGATAAAGCGCTCAAATCACTTGGATACTGGGTGATTGCGTTTTTGTACAATTCATTCAATAGGGAAATGAAATCAAAATATAAACAATCAGAACCAAATAGCACTATCAGTACTAACAACATTTTTCATGTCGGGATTAATTCCCACAATGAGAATATCATCGACAATAGCACTCAAACGAACCAAAACCAGCAATATATTCATTCTATGCTTACGAAACTTATTATCACCAAGGAGTCTTTACTGAGAGACAAATTCCGATTAATTCCTATTCTTTTCCGAGACAACCCTCTTTTCCATGATATCAACAAGAAAATTGAGGAAAATTCACAAAAAATTGATTTGGATCAATATCTTTCTGAACTGAATCAAAAACTGAACCAACCTTCTTCAATGGAAAGGTTTTTGGCGTTGAAGAAATTGATACAAATTCTGAAGAGTAAGAAGCAAGAAATCTACTCGCTAATTATTCAAGGAGAATCGCAGACAACAATCAAGAAAATATCAGATTTAGTTCAGTCACTTTTGCTGGGAAGCAACGCGAGAGGAGCTGAGGAGAGGTTATTGTACACAAAGTGTCTTGGACTTATTGGCGCAATTGATCCAGGGGTTCTTCCATTGAGAGTTACAGATTCACTGAAGAGACACGAAAGAAGAGGCAAAGGATTGATTTTCGAGCTTATTAACAACTATTTAATCAACGCACTTCAAAAAAAGCATGATTTTGCAGGGTTTGCTATTCAGGAGCTTCTTGCATATCTTCGCAATTACCACAAACATTCTATGTCAAAACTTTCAGAGCATTTTGGAATTGAGACTCAGGAGTTGATTTCTGAGTTTCACAACTCAAAATATCATATGGATATGCAGAGCGTGACATTCAAATCAAAAAATGATCATTCTAATTCTCGACAATCAATTTTCCAAAAGATTTTCAGTGATTCACGAGATAATAAGTTCCATCGATGGATTGGAAGTTGGGCTTTTTATCTTGTTTCCAAAACAAGTGAACAAGAATCCGAGATTTTTAGAGCTTGTCAGGGAGTTATTAAGAATGATGAAGCGATTGCTTTGTATCTTCTTCCATATTTAATTCAAAATATAATATTTTCACAAATTTCCAAGGAGACAAACGAGATGCTTGATGAGATTCAAGATATTCTTCGTCATGCTAATTCGGATGTTTTTTTATTGAATCGGTCAACTGTTGAATACGAGATGGTTCAATTAGGATTACAGACAGTATTTACAATTGTTGATACATTATTTGAGTGGAATGAAGCACGAAAAAAGAAATCACGGTAAATATTTAAATTTAAATCAATTAAATATTAAATTTTAAATTTTATATTTAAAATAAAAATCAAAAGCCAAAATAGAGTTTCAAGAAAATCAAAAAATTCAAACCAACAAAACGAAAATACTCAAAATTTCCTCAATTCAATTCCTCTTGAAAAACTCGCATACGCTTCATTCAATTTTAAAGCATACGCAAGAGCAATCAAATACCACGAACTCTTCACAAGAAAACAAATGGAACTAATGGTTGCAGAAATCACAAAAAAACAATTTCTAGCAAAACAAACACCATTCTTACAAAAAATGTATTCAGCAATAGAAGATCCCGATTCACTTGATGGAATAAGAACATTGCGAACATCAATAACAGCGACAGAGAAAATACTTGATTTTGAAACTGAAGGGAATTGGCTTGATTCAATGCGGATCTACGATCAAGCAATACAGCAAATCCACGAGCAAAAAAATCAACATTATCAACAACAAAACCAACAAAAACAACCGCATCAACAAGAACAACAGGCGCAAACAACCTCAAATACAACAGAAAGCAAATTGGAGACGCAAACAGATTCTCCAATGGCAAATATAGTGGAGTTGAATATAGGACTCCTTAATAGCATGTCTAATTTGAATCTATATCATCCACTCAAATCACGCATCTTTGATATTCTGAATAATAACCAATTCAACGAGAAAGACTTGATGAAATTCAACTCTTTCGGCGTGAGAGTGGGATGTGAGAGTGGAGACTGGAAACTTGCCGAGCATTTCCTCAATGCAAAATGTGAATATGATTTCTTTGTTGATTTGGGGAATATTTTGCTTGAAATATTTCATTTATCACAGAAATACCACGAATCTTTAACAAGGACACGGAACGATTCAACACATTCACATTTGAAAACAATCCCTATTGAAAATAATACAATTGATGATAATAGCGGGATAAGTGATATTATGATGAGTGAAGGATTAAACGAAGGCAACGAAACAGGAATAGGAGCAAATAGTCAGAACGACTCCATGGGCTTAGAAAACACCCAATCGCAAGAAAAACTTCATGCATTATTTGGATACAGCGAAAATTCGATGCGTGTTGTTCGCATCAAGGAATTGCTCAACAAGGCACGACTCAACTTGATGTCGTCATTGAGCGCAGCAGGAATGGAATCCTACCAACGTGCATATCCCTATGTTGTGAATCTTCATATTTTATACGAGGTTGAACAGATGTTCCGTTTGTGGAACAAAGGATTTCCTGCAGAAACACACAACATGCGCAAACGAAAAATTTTCGAAACTTTTCAACAACAACAACAAAACCACATGCGCAAAGATAATCTCGTCAATGAGCTTGACAAAAGACTTGAGATTTGCGCGAATTCATTCCGCGCGATGGAGCCCATTTTCAAAACTCGCCGTATAGTGTTTGAGTTGTGTCAAATGAAGGACGAAGTTGCGAGGACATGGCTCCAAGTAGCGCGAACATCAAGAAAAGCGAATCAAATCGACAGGACAAAATCAGCGATAATACACGCTGAGAATTTCCATCTTCCAGAATTGTATGTGGAGAAGGCGAAGCTTCTATTTACAAGCGGGAATCCTCGCCAAGCACTTTTCACACTTGAAGAGGCGGTGAACAAATCCCGCGCAATTAGTGATGTTAGTGTTTCACAACTGCTCAAAATACAGCTTCTTCACAATAAATGGGCTGCCGATACTGGATTGAAATCTTCTCGGGAAGTTGTCGAGAAATACAAATCAATACTTGTTGCGTTCCCAAGAACGAGCAAGGCTTATTTTTATCTGGCAAGCCATTACGATGCCACTCTTATTGCGCGATTGGAGAAATATCAAGAATATCTTCTTGCAGGAAACAATGTTTTCACAACAGCACAAAAAAGTTCTATTCGCGCAAATAAACTATCGAAATCAAAATCGAAGTTGAAAGTGAAATCAAAAGCAAAATCCAAAACAAAATCCAAAAAGGAATCTGAAGATCTTCAAAATAGTTTGTTTTCAGATCCTCGAGAAGGAATCAATCTCGATGACACTTTGCTTCTGTTGAAAAACGCGATTCGGAATTATGCATCTTCTCTGCAGTATTCCGACAAATATATTTTCGAGTGTCTTCCGCGAATATTATCATTATGGTTTGGACTTGGAGCAACAACAACAAGTGATCGCAGCAAAGGCGGCGATCAAATATGCTTATTATTACAGATTTTCTCAACAGAAAAGCCGAGCAAACAAGCATTGGAGGAATGGATCAGCAAGATCAACAAGCTAATGACCAAGCTTGCGCGGGATTTACCAAGTTACAAATGGGTGACTGCGCAATCGCAGCTTGTGTCCCGAATCTGTCACACAAACCCAAGCGTATGGGTTGTTTTGAAGGATATTTTGTCTGTTGTTTTCCGCGCATATCCCCATCATTCCATATGGTCAATGATTGCTATGCATCGCTCTGTTGTCGAACAACGCAAACACAGAGTGGCTGAACTTTTCAACTCGTTCAAACAATATCCGCAAATTGACCGAAAAATTCAACAAGTGTCTCAATTGACGGATCTTCTTATCCGTGTGAGCCATGAAAAAAGCACACCACTTGTTCAACGGTATATGGAAAAGATGCATGCTTTAGGGGAATTAGATTTAGTTGTTCCAAGACAAGATACACTTGGGCTTAATTTTCCCGGGTTGCAAACGGAGAATTCAAATAATTCAAACAATTCAAAAAATTCAAATAATTCAAATAATTCAAAAAATTCAAACAATTCAAATAATTCAAATAATTTTTCAAATCATAATATTCCAACAATCAAAAAAGTATGCAAAAAATTCGAACAACTTTCATCACTTCAAAAACCAAAAAAACTCAAATTTCTGGGAAGTAACGGTGTGCATTACACTTTCTTAGTAAAACCACACGACGATCTCAGAAAAGATGCGCGTATGATGGATTTCATGAATCTAATCACACGAATCCTAAAGAAAAACCCACAAAGCAGACAAAGAAGACTAGAAACACGAACATATGCAGTAATTCCGCTTAACGAGAAGTGTGGAATTATCGAGTGGGTTGAGAACACGAAGACATTCCGGTCGATTGTGATGAGTTTATATCAAGGAAAAAACCCGTCGCTTCAAGAACTGCAGAAAATATATCGGTTCCAAGACTTCACAAACGAAAACACATTCACAAACATTCTTGTTCCACTTTTTCCGCCAGTATTTTATCGATGGTTTCTACTGGCATTTCCTGATCCCGCGTTGTGGTTCGATGCGAGATTAACATTTACACGAAGTCTAGCAGTCATGTCCATGGTGGGATATGCAACTGGACTTGGCGACAGACACACAGAGAATATTCTTCTCAACTCAAAAACGGGAGAAGCTGTTCATGTTGATTTTAATTGTCTTTTTGAACAAGGATCAGCGCTTAAGATTCCTGAATGCGTCCCCTTTAGATTGACACATAATCTCATCAATGCAATGGGTCTTTCTGGTTATGAAGGTGTTTTTAGAAGAGTTTGTGAAATCACAATGTCTATTTTTAGAAGAAATCAAAAGGCTCTTATTAATGTTCTTGAAACTTTTGTTTATGACCCTCTTGTTGAATGGACTAAAAATCAACAGAACCAACAGGAAAATGAAAGTGGTGTTCGCACTCTCAAAAGAATCAACGAGAGACTCCAAGGAAGAGAAAATGCTGGTGTTGCTTGGTCTGTTGAGGGTCAAGTCGATTTGCTTATTTCAAATGCTACTTCTCCTAATAATTTGGCTCGTATGTTTATTGGTTGGATGCCTTTTTTATAAATTTTCTTTTTTTCTTTTTTATTGAAAAAAAAAAGGGAATAAAAGAAAGAAAGAAAGAAAAAAAGAAAGAAAGAAAAGGAAATTTTTTCTTAATTAATTAATTAATTAATCAAAATGAGGATATAATCTTTGGATAACTGTAATATGACTAACACTTAATACTTCTTTAAGATCTGCTTTTTTCATAACGGAATCTGATAATTTTCGATATCCAGTTAAATAAATATATGATATGTTTTCTTCATCTAAAATTTGATTAAATTTATCAACTTTTTCTTGATTTTCTAAATCATCTAATAATTTCATCATTTCATTTTTCTTTTTTTCTCTTTCAAAATAATCAATTCCATGAGAGTGACTCCATCCAACAAAACCAAAATAAATTTGACGACCAGCAATAGTTGAAACAGGTGATGCATGATAATCATTATCTGTGAAAAAAATACTATCAATAGGTGTATTATAAGTAATCCAATTTCCAACAATATAATCTTCATTTGAATGAAGTCCTGCAATTTTCATTGGAAGTCTTAAAACAGAAATAACTCCTGAAAAAATAGATGAAATGAAAATAATAATGATAAAGAAAATTGATATTGCTCTCATAAATTTGATCAATGGTTTTTCATTTTTAATATATGGTGATGGCCAGTATTGAACTAAAGTATTTGCTGCAACACCTGATGCTACAAAGAACCAAATTTGAAGAATTTTCATGTTATCAAATTTCCATGGTTGAAGTAAAACTATCCATCCAAATATTGCTAAAAGTAATGTTGAAATGTAAAATTTAATTTGTTTGGAATTTAGAAAAATAATTCCAATTATTGAAAGAATAAGAAGAATTCCAAGTGCTTTAAAAAGATAACTAAATGGATTTGTATTTTCTCCAATCCAAACTGGTGATATTTTAGCAAATCCTTCTTTGGTTGCTCTTTTAAAGAACATAAGTAATTGAGGGAATGCAATAATGTTTGAAACAATTCCAAATACACTCCATGATGTAATATATTTTATCCATTGATTTGGTTTTGTAATTGGGAAAAAGAAAATACATAATAAAATTGAAACAAATGCAACTGCAAAAAAACAATGTAAATGAATTAATGGAAGTATTCCTGTTAAAAATCCAGCTAATGAAAATGCTTTTGCATATTTTATGAAGCTATTTCTTTTGATATCAACTGTTAATATTATCCATAATAAAATGAATATTGAAATAACAATAGGATATCCAAAAAGTGAAGTTCTTTGATTAGGTAGCATTGCATCAACTGGATTCCACCAAAAGTATTCTTTTCCTTTATCTATCCATTGTACATAGTTATATTCATATAGATTAACATCAGTTCCTGTTAATAATCTTTTTAGAAATGTAATAAAACCAAGACCTCCTGAAAAGAAAAACATGAATAAAGATATAACTGCTCCATTTCTACTTTTGAATATTCTTAAATTAAGGAAATATAATAATGTAATAAATGAGAAAATCATCATTATACTTGGAATAATCAACATTTCTCTTAATCCACCTTGCCCAGCTCCAACTAATAAAGCAGTATGATAATTACAAATAATTGGATATACAAATTTTTCATTTGAATAAAATAATGTTTTTAAATTATTCATTCCTTTCCATTTAGAATTTGCACCATGAATAAATGAATTTATTATATTTTCATGAAATGGTAAATCTGCAAATCCATTCATTGCTGTAGATCTTCCATCTGGTGTATATCTTAAAAAATGAATATGGAACAAATAAAGAAATAAAATCATTAAAGTAAAAAGAGCAATTGAAAAAACATCATTTGTATAAATTTCATTAATTAATTGTTTGAGGAAAAAAGTTTCAATTTGAATTACATTTTTTTTTTGATTTTGATTTTGATTTTGATTTTGATTTTTTTTTTGATTTTGATTTTGATTTTGATTTCTTTTTTGATTTCTGAAAAAATTTAATTCAATTAAAGTTAAAGTAAAGAAAAATAAACTAACAATCCAAGAATGAGATTTTGATAAATAAATTTGAAAAAAAACACCAATATAAAAAGAAAAAAAAGAAGATAATGCAATTCCAATAGGAAATGAAATTGCAATACATTCTAACAAATAAAATGGTGTTTTATAAAAGAAATGATAAATAAAAATAAAAGGAAATAAAGTTGAAGAAATTAAAATAAAAATCCATTCAAACATTTTTTAATGTTTTTATTTGGAAAAAAAAATGAAAAATGAAAAATGAAAAATGAAAAAAGGAAAAAAAATTATATTTGTTTTTTTAAAAAGAAAGAAAGAAAAGGAAATTTTTTCTTAATTAATTAATTAATCAATCAAAATGAGGATATAATCTTTGAATAACTGTAATATGACCAATATTTAATAATTCTTTAAGATCTGCTTTTTTCATAACAGAATCTGATAATTTTCGATATCCAGTTAAATAAATATATGATATTTTTTCTTCATCTAAAATTTGATTAAATTTATCAACTTTTTCTTGATTTTCTAAATCATCTAATAATTTCATCATTTCATTTTTCTTTCTTTCTCTTTCAAAATAATCAATTCCATGAGAATAACTCCATCCAACAAAACCAAAATAAATTTGACGACCAGCAATAGTTGAAACAGGTGATGCATGATAATCATTATCTGTGAAAAAAATACTATCAATAGGTGTATTATAAGTAATCCAATTTCCAACAATATAATCTTCATTTGAATGAATTCGTATCATTTTCGTTGGAATTCGATAAACAGAAATAACTCCTGAAAAAATAGATGAAATGAAAATAATAATGATAAAGAAAATTGATATTGTTTTCATAAATTTGATTTGTGGTTTTTCATTTTTAATATATGATGGCGAAGCTCGAAATAGAGTATTTGCTGCAACACCTGATGCTACAAAGAACCAAATTTGAAGAATTTTCATGTTATCAAATTTCCATGATTGAAGTAAAACTATCCATCCAAATATTGCTAAAAGTAATGTTGAAATGTAAAATTTAATTTGTTTGGAATTTAGAAAAATAATTCCAATTATTGAAAGAATAAGAAGAATTCCAAGTGCTTTAAAAAGATAACTAAATGGATTTGTGTTTTCTCCAATCCAAACTGGTGATATTTTAGCAAATCCTTCTTTGGTTGCTCTTTTCCAAAATATAAGTAATTGAGGGAATGCAATAATATTTGAAACAATTCCAAATACACTCCATGATGTGATATATTTTATCCATTGATTTGGTTTTGTAATTGGGAAAAAGAAAATACATAATAAAATTGAAACAAATGCAACTGCAAAAAAACAATGTAAATGAATTAATGGAAGTATTCCTGTTAAAAATCCAGCTAATGAAAATGCTTTTGCATATTTTATAAAATCGGTTGTTTTAAGATCAACTGTTAATATTATCCATAATAAAATGAATATTGAAATAACAATAGGATATCCAAAAAGTGAAGTTCTTTGTGGAAGTAATATTGCATCAATTGGATTCCACCAAAAAATATCATATTGGTTCTCTACAGCTTGCACATAATTAAAATTATCTAGATTTACATCATTTCCTGTTAGTAATCTTTTTAGAAATGTAATAAAACCAAGACCTCCTGAAAAGAAAAACATGAATAAAGATATAACTGCTCCATTTCTACTTTTGAATATTCTTAAATTAAGGAAATATAATAATGTAATAAATGAGAAAATCATCATTATACTTGGAATAATCAACATTTCTCTTAATCCACCTTGTCCAGCTCCAACTAATAAAGCAGTATGATAATTACAAATAATTGGATATACAAATTTTTCATTTGAATAAAATAATGTTTTTAAATTATTCATTCCTTTCCATTTAGAATTTGCACCATGAATAAATGAATTTATTATATTTTCGTGAAATGGTAAATCTCCTAAACCATTGAGCGCTGTGTATCTTCCATCTGGTTCATATCTTAAAAAATGAATATGGAAAAGATAGATAAATAAAATCATTAAAGTAAAAAGAGCAATTGAAAAAGTGCCATTTGTATAAATTTCATTAAGAAATTGTTTGATAATTGTTTCAATTTGATTTTGATTTTGATTTTTATTTTGATTTTGATTTTGATTTTGATTTTCATTTTGATTTTCATTTTGATTTTGATTTTGATTTTGATTTTGATTTTGATTTTGATTTTGATTTTGATTTTGATTTTGATTTTGATTTTGATTTTTGATTTTGATTTTGATTTTGATTTTGATTTTTGATTTTGATTTTTGATTTTTGATTTTGATTTTTTTTTTTCTTTTTGATTTTGATTTTGATTTTGATTTTGATTTTGATTTTCATTTTGATTTTGATTTTGATTTTTATTTTGATTTTTTTTTTGATTTCTGAAAAAATTTAATTCAATTAAAGTTAAAGTAAAGAAAAATAAACTAACAATCCAAGAATGAGATTTTGATAAATAAATTTGAAAAAAAACACCAATATAAAAAGAAAAAAAAGAAGATAATGCAATTCCAATAGGAAATGAAATTGCAATACATTCTAACAAATAAAATGGTGTTTTATAAAAGAAATTATAAATGAAAATAAAAGGAAATAAAGTTGAAGAAATTAAAATAAAAATCCATTCAAACATTTTTTAATGTTTTTATTTGGAAAAAAAAATGAAAAATGAAAAATGAAAAAATGAAAAAAGGAAAAAAAATTATATTTGTTTTTTTAAAAAGAAAGAAAGAAAAGGAAATTTTTTCTTAATCAATTAATTAATCAATCAAAATGAGGATATAATCTTTGGATAACTGTAATATGACTAACACTTAATACTTCTTTAAGATCTAAATTCTCCATAACAGAATCTGATAATTTTCGATATCCAGTTAAATAAATATATGATATTTTTTCTTCATCTAAAATTTGATTAAATTTATCAGCTTTTTCTTGATTTTCTAAATCATCTAATAATCTCATCATTTCATTTTTCTTTCTTTCTCTTTTAACATAATCAATTCCATGATTCATACTCCATCCAACAAAACCAAAATAAATTTGACGACCAGCAATAGTTGAAACAGGTGATGCATGATAATCATTATCTGTGAAAAAAATACTATCAGCATCTGTGTTATTGATAATCCAATTTCCAACAATATAATCTTCATTTGAATGAAGTCCTGCAATTTTCATTGGAAGTCTCAAAACAGAAATATATCCTGAAAAAATAGATGAAATGAAAATAATAATGATAAAGAAAATTGATATTGTTTTCATAAATTTGATCAATGGTTTTTCATTTTTAATATATGATGGTGGCCAACATCGAACTAAAGTATTTGCTGCAACACCTGATGCTACAAAGAACCAAATTTGAAGAATTTTCATGTTATCAAATTTCCATGGTTGAAGTAAAACTATCCATCCAAATATTGCTAAAAGTAGTGTTGAAATGTAAAATTTAATTTGTTTGGAATTTAGAAAAATAATTCCAATTATTGAAAGAATAAGAAGAATTCCAAGTGCTTTAAAAAGATAACTAAATGGATTTGTATTTTCTCCAATCCAAACTGGTGATATTTTAGCAAATCCTTCTTTGGTTGCTCTTTTAAAGAACATAAGTAATTGAGGGAATGCAATAATGTTTGAAACAATTCCAAATACACTCCATGATGTAATATATTTTATCCATTGATTTGGTTTTGTAATTGGGAAAAAGAAAATACATAACAAAATTGAAACAAATGCAACTGCAAAAAAACAATGTAAATGAATTAATGGAAGTATTCCTGTTAAAAATCCAGCTAATGAAAATGCTTTTGCATATTTTATAAAATCGGTTGTTTTAAGATCAACTGTTAATATTATCCATAATAAAATGAATATTGAAATAACAATAGGATATCCAAAAAGTGAAGTTCTTTGATTAATCAACATTGCATCAACTGGATTCCACCAAAAGTATTCTTTTCCTTTATCTATCCATTGTACATAATTAAGATTATCGAGATTCACATCATTTCCTGTTAATAATTTTTTTAGAAATGTAATAAAACCAAGACCTCCTGAAAAGAAAAACATGAATAAAGATATAACTGCTCCATTTTTACTTTTGAATATTCTTAAATTAAGGAAATATAATAATATAATAAATGAGAAAATCATCATTATACTTGGAATAATCAACATTTCTCTTAATCCACCTTGCCCAGCTCCAACTAATAAAGCAGTATGATAATTACAAATAATTGGATATACAAATTTTTCATTTGAATAAAATAATGTTTTTAAATTATTCATTCCTTTCCATTTAGAATTTGCACCATGAATAAATGAATTTATTATATTTTCATGAAATGGTAAATCTGCAAATCCATTCATTGCTGTGTATCTTCCATCTGGTGTATATCTTAAAAAATGAATATGGAAAAGATAGATAAATAAAATCATTAAAGCAAAAAGAGCAATTGAAAAAGTGCCATTTGTATAAATTTCATTAATTAATTGTTTGATAATTGTTTCATTTTGATTTTGATTTTTATTTTGATTTTCATTTTGATTTTGATTTTGATTTTGATTTTGATTTTCATTTTGATTTTGATTTCTTTTTTGATTTTGATTTTGATTTCTTTTTTGATTTCTGAAAAAATTTAATTCAATTAAAGTTAAAGTAAAGAAGAATAAACTAACAATCCAAGAATGAGATTTTGATAAATAAATTTGAAAAAAAACACCAATATAAAAAGAAAAAAAAGAAGATAATGCAATTCCAATAGGAAATGAAATTGCAATACATTCTAACAAATAAAATGGTGTTTTATAAAAGAAATTATAAATGAAAATAAAAGGAAATAAAGTTGAAGAAATTAAAATAAAAACCCATTCAAACATTTTTTAATGTTTTTATTTGGAAAAAAAAATGAAAAAAAAATGAAAAAATGAAAAAAGGAAAAAAAAAAGGAAAAAAAAAAATTCATTTTTTTTATTAAAAAATGGATTGGATTTTTATTCCAGATGATATAGAAACATCATTCAAAATAGTATTATCAAACCTTATATTTTTAAATGAAGATGAAAATGCAAAAAGGAAAAAAATAAGAGATTTAAGAAAAAAAATTGCAAATTTTGAGACAGAAGAAACAAAATCAAAATCAAAATCAAAATCAAAATCAAAATCAAAATCAAAATCAAAATCAAAATCAAAATCAACAGAAATGGATTTAACTAAAAAATTCCATTCAGATCTCAATTCATCTGAAATTTGGAATACTTCTAGTAATGATGAAAATGATGATAACTATGAAAATCAAAATGGATATGTTTTTAATGCAGAAACTTCACAAGAAACAATATCTTATGAACAAGAAAAATCGGAAATTTTTTCACAAACACATTTAGAAAAATATGTTTCAAATATTGAAAATAAAAATGAAAAACAAAAAGAAAAAGAGGAACGAAGATTAGAAAAAAAAGAAAAGAAAAGATTAAGAAAACAAAAAGAAAAAGAGGAACGAAGATTAGAAAAAGAAGAACAAGAAAGAATAAAAAAACAAAAAGGAATAATTCATTCCAAAACAAGTTCAGAAACACATTCAGAAACACATGATCCAAATATTGTAAAAGAACAAATAGAAAAAGAAGAAAATCAAATCGAAAACCAAACCGAAATACCGAAAAAAACAAGTGAAAAATCAAATGAAAAATCAAATGAAAAATCAAATGAAAAATCAAATGAAAAATCAAATGAAAAATCAAGTGATGATTCTATTGAAAAATCTATTGAAAAATCTAGTGATGATTCTATTGAAAAATCAAGTGAAAAATCTAGTGATGATTCTATTGAAAAATCAAATGAAAAATCAAATGATGATTCTATTGAAAAATCAAGTGAAAAATCAAGTGATGATTCTATTGAAAAATCTATTGAAAAATCTAATGATGATTCTATTGAAAAATCAAATGATGATTCTATTGAAAAATCTATTGAAAAATCTAATGATGATTCTAATAAAAAATCAAGTGAAAAATCAAATGATGATTCTATTGAAAAATCAAGTGAAAAATCAAATGATGATTCTATTGAAAAATCAAGTGAAAAATCTAGTGATGATTCTATTGAAAAATCAAGTGAAAAATCAAGTGAAAAATCTAGTGAAAAATCAAGTAAAAAATCTAGTGATGATTCTATTGAAAAATCAAGTGAAAAATCAAGTGATGATTCTATTGAAAAATCAAGTGAAAAATCAAGTGATGATTCTATTGAAAAATCAAGTGAAAAATCAAATGATGATTCTATTGAAAAATCAAGTGAAAAATCTAGTGATGATTCTATTGAAAAATCTAATGAAAAATCTATTGAAAAATCTATTGAAAAATCTATTGAAAAATCTAGTAATGATTCAAATGAAGACTTAACAAACAAAAATAAACATAAACCTAAATCAAATTCAAAATCAAATTCAAATTCAAATTCAAAATCAAAATCAAAAAAAAAATCTAAATCAAAATCAAAATTAAAATCAAATTCAAAATCAAAATCAAAATCAAAATCAATATCAAAATCAAAATCAAAATCAAAATCAAAATCAAAATCAAAATCAAAATCAAAATCAAAACCAAAACCAAAACCAAAACCAAAACCAAAACCAAAATCAAAATCAAAACCAAAACCAAAATCAAATTCAAATTCAAATTCAAATTCAAATTCAAATTCAAATTCAAATTCAAATTCAAATTCAAATTCAAATTCAAATTCAAATTCAAATTCAAATTCAAATTCAAATTCAAATTCAAAATCAAGTGATGAGTCTATTGAAAATGAAAAACAGTCTACTAAAACTGTTTATATTGGTAATCTTCCTTTTTCAATTACAGAAAAAGAGATTTCAAAAGAATTTTCTAAATCTGTTAAAGTGTAAAATTTAAAAAAAAGAAAATTATATAAATTTATTCTTCCAATAATTTTTATAAATTTCATTTTAAAATAGGGAAAAAGTTCATCTTGTTCAAAGAAACGGAAAACCATCTGGATATGGATTTGTTACTCTAAAATCTTTTTCAGATGCAAAAAGAATTATTAAAAAATTTACTGGAGCAGAAGTTTCTGGTCGAAAAATAAGAATTGAATTAAGTTATTCAAATACAAATCAAAATCAAAATCAAAATCAAAATCAAAAAAGAAATCAAAATCAAAATCAAAATCAAAATCAAAATCTAAATCAAAATCAAAATCAAAATCAAAATCAAAATCAAATTCAAAATCAAAATCAAAATCAAAATCAAAATCAAATTCAAATTCAAAATCTAAATCAAAATCAAAATCAAAATCAAAATCAAAATCTAAATCAAAATCAAAATCAAAATGAAAATGAAAATCAAAATCAAATTCAAAAAAAATATAGCAAAACTCAGGTTCATTTAACAAATATTCCATTTATTCTGAAAGAAGAAGATCTCAAAAATTTATTTCCAAATCTTAAAATTAAAAATATTAAAATTTCTAAAACTAAAACTGGAAAAAGTAGAGGATATGGATTTATTGAATTTGAAACAGAAGAAGATCAAAGAAAAGCTTTGGAATTAAAAAGTATTAAGGCTCAAAACAGAATAATAAGTATCAAACCTTCTATTGAAAAACCACCAAAAAAATATAGCAAAACTCAGGTTCATTTAACAAATATTCCATTTATTCTGAAAGAAGAAGATCTCAAAAATTTATTTCCAAATCTTAAAATTAAAAATATTAAAATTTCTAAAGATCAAAATGGAAAAAGTAAAGGATATGGATTTATTGAATTTGAAACAGAAGAAGATCAAATAAAAGCTTTGGAATTAAAAAGTATTAAGGCTCAAAACAGAATAATAAGTATCAAACCTGCTTATGAAGTAAATTAAAATTTTTTATTATTAAATTTTTATTATTAAATTTTTATTATTAATTTTTTTATTATTAATTTTTTTATTATAGAACTGAAAGGAACAAAACAACAAAATTCAAAAAGAAAAATTAATAAAAAAAAAACAACAAAGTGTAAAAAAAGGAAAAATTAATAAAACAGGAAAAATAAAAGAAAAATGGAATTTTTATTTTAAATTGAAAAAAAAAATTTTTTTTTAAAAAACAAAAATCGAAATTCATTTTTTTTTCTTTTATTTTAAAAAAAATGGATTGGATTTTTGTTCCAGATGATATGGAAAAATCATTTAAAACAGTATTAACAAATCTTATATTTTTAAAAGATGATAAAAATGCAAAAAGGAAAAAAATGAGAGATTTAAGAAAAAAAATTACAAGTTTTGAGACAGAACAAAAAGAAAAAGAAAAAGAAAAATTAAAAGAACAAAAAGAAGAGAAAGAAAAAATAATAAAAGAAAAAGAGGAAAAAAAAGAAAAACAAAAACAAAAAGAAGAACAAAAAAAAGAAAAGGAAAGAAAACAAAAAGAAAAAGAAATCAAGAAAACAAAAACAAAAAGAAAAAAAAGAAAAAAGAAAAAAAAAAGAAGAAAAAGAAAAAAGAAAAAGAAAAGAAAGGAAAAAGAAAAGAAGAAAAGAAAGAAAAAGAAAAAGAAAAAAAAAAGAAAAAAAGAAAAAAGAAAAAGAAAAACAAGAAGAAAAACCAAAAAGAAAAAAGAAAAAGAAAAATGAAAAAAAAAAGAAAACAAAAAAAAACAAAAGAAAAGAAAATTAAAAAGAAAAAACAAAAAAAAAAAAAAGAAAAAGAAAACCAAAAGAAAAAAAAAAAAAAAAAGAAAAAGAAAGAAAAAAGAAAAAAAGAAAAGAAAAGAAAAAAAAAGAAGAAAAGAAAAAGAATTGAACAGGAAAGAAAAAAAAGAAGAAAGAAAAGATAGAAAGAAAAATGAAAATAAAAAGAAAAACAAAAAAAAGAAAAAGAAAAAAAAACAGGAAAGAAAAAAAAAGAAAAATAGAAAGATTCAAAAAGAAAAGAAAAAGCTGAAACAGGAAAGAAAAAGAAAGACTTCCTCGTGAAAAAAGAAAAAAATGGAGAAAAGGAAAGAAAAACAAAAAGAAGAAAAAGAAAAAAAGGAACAGGAAAGAAAACAAAAAGAAGAACAAGAAAAAAAGGAACAGGAAAGAAAACAAAAAGAAAAGGAAAGAAAACAAAAAGAGAAAGAAAAAAAGGAACAGGAAAGAAAAAAAAAAGAAAAAGAAAGAAAACAAAAAGAGAAAGAAAAAAAGGAACAGGAAAGAAAACAAAAAGAAAAAGAAAGAAAACAAAAAGAAAAAGAAGAACAAGAAAGAATAAAAAAAGAAAAAGGAAAAATTCATTCCAAAACAAGTTCAGAAACACATTCAGAAGATTCAGAAACAGAAGATTCAGAAACAGATGAATCAAAACATGTTGATTCAGAAACAGATTCAGAAATAGATTCAGAAATAGATTCAGAGACACATTCAGAAATAGATTCAGAAACAGATTCAGAAACAGATGATCCAAATATTGTAAAAGAACAAAAAGAAAAAGAAATAAAAAAATTAGATTCTATTCACAGATCAAAATCACTTCAAAAAAAGCCTCTTCCAATCACACAAATTGAAAACAAAAACCCTGTTCAATTTCCAAAATCAATTCAAAATCTAAATCAGAATCTAAATCTAAATCTAAATCAAAATCAAAATCAAAATCTAAATCAAAATCAAAATCAAATTCAAATTCAAAATCAAAATCAAAATCCAATTCAAATTCAAAATCAAAATCAAAATCAATATCAAATTCAAATTCAAAATCAAAATCAATATCAAAATCAAAATCAAAATCAAAATCAAAATCAAAATCAATATCAATATCAAAATCAATATCAAAATCAAAATCAAAATCAAAATCAATATCAAAATCAATATCAAAATCAAAATCAAAATCAAAATCAAAATCAAAATCAAAATCAAATTCGAAATAGATATTCTCCTCGTTACAATCCTTCTCGTTATAATCCTCCTCGAGGACTTCCTCGTGCTAGAATTGGTCTTGACCCAGGTCTATTAAATGATATGAAAAATAGAGGAAGGCAAGCAAATAACAAAAAATTACCAGTTAATCATAATCACAATCCGATGATAGAAAATAATCAACATAAACAAAAAGAAGAACAAGAAAGAAAACAAAGAGAACAAGAAAGAAAAGCAGAAGAAACAAGATTAAGAATTCAAAAAGAAAAAGAAGCAGAAGAAACAAGAATAAGAGAACAAGAAAGAAAAGCAGAAGAACTAAGATTAAGAATTCAAAAAGAAGCAGAAGAAACAAGATTAAGAATTCAAAAAGAAGCAGAAGAAACAAGATTAAGAATTCAAAAACAAAGAGAAGCAGAAGAAAGATTAAGAATTCAAAAAGAAGAAACAAGATTAAAAATTCAAAGAGAAGCAGAAGAATTAAGATTAAGAACTCAAAAAGAAAAAGAAGAACAAGAAAGAAAACAAAGAGAAGCAGAAGAAACAAGATTAAGAAAACAAAGAGAAGCAGAAGAAACAAGATTAAAAATTCAAAGAGAAGCAGAAGAAACAAGATTAAGAATTCAAAGAGAAAAAGAAGAAAAAGAAGAAACAAGATTAAGAATTCAAAAAGAAGCAGAAGAAACAAGATTAAGAATTCAAAAACAAAGAGAAGCAGAAGAAAGATTAAGAATTCAAAAAGAAGCAGAAGAAACAAGATTAAAAATTCAAAAAGAAAGAGAAGCAGAAGAATTAAGATTAAGAACTCAAAAAGAAAAAGAAGAAACAAGATTAAGAAAACAAAGAGAAGCAGAAGAAACAAGATTAAGAAAACAAAGAGAAGCAGAAGAATTAAGATTAAGAATTCAAAGAGAAGCAGAACAAGAAAGATTAAGAATTCAAAGAGAAGCAGAAAGATTAAGAATTCAAAGAGAAGCAGAAAGATTAAGAATTCAAAGAGAAACAGAAGAAAGATTAAGAATTCAAAAAGAAGCAGAAGAAAGATTAAGAATTCAAAGAGAAGCAGAAGAAAGATTAAGAATTCAAAGAGAAGCAGAAGAAAGATTAAGAATTCAAAGAGAAGCAGAAGAAAGATTAAGAAAACAAAGAGAAGCAGAAGAACAAGAAAGATTAAGAATTCAAAGAGAAACAGAAGAAAGATTAAGAACAAAAAGAAGCACAAGAAAGATTAAGAATTCAAAAACAAAAAGAAGAAAGATTAAGAATTCAAAGAGAAGCAGAAAAAAGATTAAGAATTCAAAATCAAAACAAAAAACAAAACGAAAATCAAAATGAACAAAACAATTCAAATGAATATCTAAACCAGATTCCATTACCAAAAAAAACAAAAAGATTAGGTTCTATTCGCAGACCAAAAGCACCTCGAAAAAAACATCAATCAGAAAAACCTTCTGAACTTTTAAAAAAACCATCACTTCCAATTACAAAAATTGAAAACAAAAACCCTATTATAAATCAAAACCCAATTCGAAATAGATCTCCTCCTCGTTACAATCCTCCTCGAGGACTTCCTCGTGCTGGAATTGGTCTTGACTCAGGACTATTAAATGTTTTGAAAAATCGAGGAAGAAATCAGGGAGCTCCTCGTGGTAGATTTGGCAATAAAAAAAATCAAAACGGACAAACCAAACCAAAACCAAAACCAAAACCAGAATCAGAATCAGAATCAGAATCAGAATCAGAACCAATAAGAACCAATTAAGTTCTATTCGCAGACCAAAAGCACCTAGAAAAAAACATCAATCAGAAAAACCTTCTGAACTTTTAAAAAAACTATCACTTCCAATTACAAAAATTGAAAACAAAAGTCCTATTATAAATCAAAACCCAATTCAAAATATAACTCCTCCTCGTTACAATCCTCCTCGAGGACTTCCTCGTGCTGGAATTGGTCTTGACTCAGGACTATTAAATGCTATGAAAAATCGAGGAAGAAAATAATCATTTTTTTTTCTTTTTTCTTTTTTCTTTTTCCTTTTTTCTTTAAAATCAATTTTCAAATCAATTTCCAAATCAATTTTTAAATCAATTTTTATATCAATTTTTATATCAATTTAGAAATCAATTTCCAAATCAATTTCCAAATCAATTTTCAAATCAATTTTTATATTAATTTTTATATCAATTTTTAAATCAATTTTCAAATCAATTTTTATATTAATTTCCAAATCAATTTCCAAATCAATTTCCAAATCAATTTTCAAATCAATTTTTATATTAATTTTTATATTAATTTTTATATCAATTTTTAAATCAATTTAGAAATCAATTTTTAAATCAATTTAGAAATCAATTTTTAAATCAATTTTTAAATCAATTTTTAAATCAATTTTTAAATCAATTTTTAAATCAATTTCTATATCAATTTTGGAATCAATTTTGGAATCAATTTTGAAATCAATTTCTAAATTAATTTTTAAATCAATTTAGAAATCAATTTAGAAATCAATTTTTATATTAATTCCCAAATCAATTTTTATATCAATTTTGAAATCAATTTCCAAATCAATTTTTGAATCAATTTTTATATCAATTTTTATATCAATTTCCAAATCAATTTCCAAATCAATTTTCAAATCAATTTTTATATCAATTTTTATATTAATTTTTATATCAATTTTTAAATCAATTTAGAAATCAATTTTTAAATCAATTTAGAAATCAATTTTTAAATCAATTTTTATATCAATTTCTATATCAATTTTGGAATCAATTTTGGAATCAATTTTGAAATCAATTTCCAAATCAATTTTTATATCAATTTTTAAATCAATTTAGAAATTAATTTAGATTTAAAAAAATTTCTTAAAAAACAAAAACCAAAATTCATTTTTTTTCTTTCATTTTAAAAAAAATGGATTGGATTTTTGTTCCAGATGATATGGAAAAATCATTTAAAACAGTATTAACAAATCTTATATTTTTAAAAGATGATAAAAATGCAAAAAGGAAAAAAATGAGAGATTTAAGAAAAAAAATTACAAGTTTTGAGACAGAACAAAAAGAAAAAGAAAAAGAAAAATTAAAAGAACAAAAAGAAGAGAAAGAAAAAATAATAAAAGAAAAAGAGGAAAAAAAAGAAAAAAAAAGAAAAAAAAAAAAAAAAAAAAAAGAAAGAAAACAAAAAGAATGAAGAAAAAGGAAACAGGAAAAAAGAAAAAAAAAGAAAAAGAAAAAGAAAAAAAAAAAAAAAAGAAAAGAAAACAAAAAGAAAAAGAAAAAGAAAGAAAAACAAAAAGAAAAAGAAGAAAAAGGGCGAAAAATGAAAAAGAAAAAACAAAAAAAAGAAAGAAAAAGAGAAAGAAAAAAAGAAAAAGAAAGAATGAAGAAAGAAAAGAAAAAGAAAAAGAAAAAAAAAGAAATGCTGAACCAAGAAAAGCTGAAAAGAAAAAGAAAAAGAAAGAAAAAAAAAGAGAAAAAAAAGAAAAGAAGAAAAAGAAGAAAAGAAAAAGAAAAAAAAAGAATTAAAAAAAAACCAAAAAAAAAGAAAAGAAGAAAAATGATGAAAAGAAAAAGAAAGAATTAAAAAGAAAAAGAAATGAACCAAAAAGCGCTGAACCAAGAAGAAAGAAAAAAAAAGAGAAAGAAAGAAAAGAAGAAAAAAAAAGAAAAAGAAAAGAAAGAAAAAGAAAGAAAAAAAAAAGAAAAAGAAAAAGAAAAAAAGAAAAAGAAAGAAAACCAAAAAGAAAAAGAAAGAAAAAAAAAGAAAAAGAAGAACAAGAAAAACCAAAAGATAAAAGCTGAAAGAAAACAAAAAGAAAAAGAAGAACAAGAAAAAAAGAAAAAGAAAGAATAAAAAAAGAAAAAGAAGAACAAAAAAAAGAAAAAGAAAAAGAAAGAAAACAAAAAGAAAAAGAAGAACAAGAAAAAAAGGAACAAGAAAGAATAAAAAAAGAGAAAGAAGAACAAGAAAGAAAACAAAGAGAAGCAGAAGAATTAAGAATAAAAATTCAAAAACAAGCAGAAGAAACAAAATTAAGAATTCAAAAACAAGCAGAAGAAACAAGATTAAGAAAACAAAAAGAAAAAGAAGAACAAGAAAGAAAAGCAGAAGAAAAAAAATTAAGAATTCAAAGAGAAGCAGAAGAAACAAGATTAAGAATTCAAAAACAAAAAGAAGAAGAAAGATTAAGAAAACAAAAAGAAAAAGAAGAACAAGAAAGAAAAGAAGAAGAAACAAAATTAAGAATTCAAAGAGAAGCAGAAGAAACAAGATTAAGAATTCAAAAACAAAAAGAAGAAGAAGAAAGAAAAGCAGAAGAATTAAGAATAAAAATTCAAAAACAAGCAGAAGAAACAAAATTAAGAATTCAAAGAGAAGCAGAAGAAACAAGATTAAGAATTCAAAAACAAAAAGAAGAAGAAAGATTAAGAATTCAAAAACAAAAAGAAGAAGAAAGATTAAGAAAACAAAAAGAAAAAGAAGAACAAGAAAGAAAAGAAGAAGAAACAAAATTAAGAATTCAAAGAGAAGCAGAAGAAACAAGATTAAGAATTCAAAAACAAAGAGAAGCAGAAGAAACAAGATTAAGAATTCAAAATCAAAACAAAAACCAAAACGAAAATCAAAATGAACAAAACAATTCAAATGAATATCTAAACCAGATTCCATTACCAAAAGAAACAAAAAAATTAGGTTCTATTCGCAGGCCAAAAGCACCTCGAAAAAAACATCAATCAGAAAAACCTTCTGAACTTTTAAAAAAACCATCACTTCCAATTACAAAAATTGAAAACAAAAGCCCTATTATAAATCAAAAACCAATTCAAAATATAACTCCTCCTCGTTACAATCCTCCTCGAGGACTTCCTCGTGCTGGAATTGGTCTTGACCAAGGACTATTAAATGTTTTGAAAAATCGAGGAAGAAAATAATCATTTTTTTTCTTTTTTTTTTTTTCTTTTTCCTTTTTTCTTTAAAATCAATTTTCAAATCAATTTCCAAATCAATTTTTATATCAATTTCCAAATCAATTTCCAAATCAATTTTTATATCAATTTCCAAATCAATTTCCAAATCAATTTTTGAATCAATTTTTAAATCAATTTTTATATCAATTTCCAAATCAATTTTTATATCAATTTCCAAATCAATTTTTAAATCAATTTTCAAATCAATTTTTGAATCAATTTTTATATCAATTTAGAAATCAATTTAGAAATCAATTTTTATATCAATTTTTAAATCAATTTTAAATCAATTTAGAAATCAATTTTTATATCAATTTAGAAATCAATTTTTAAATCAATTTTCAAATCAATTTTCAAATCAATTTTTATATCAATTTAGAAATCAATTTCCAAATCAATTTTTATATCAATTTTGAAATCAATTTAGGAATAAATTTCCAAATCAATTTCCAAATCAATTTCCAAATCAATTTTTATATCAATTTTTATATCAATTTAGAAATTAATTTAAATTGAAAAAAAATTTCTTAAAAAACAAAAACCAAAATTCATTTTTTTTTCTTTCATTTTAAAAAAAATGGATTGGATTTTTGTTCCAGATGATATGGAAAAATCATTTAAAACAGTATTAACAAATCTTATATTTTTAAAAGATGATAAAAATGCAAAAAGGAAAAAAATGAGAGATTTAAGAAAAAAAATTACAAGTTTTGAGACAGAACAAAAAGAAATAAAGTCACCATCGCATCAAAATTTTATCAAAGAAATTCAAGAAGAAACTAAAAAAAACCAAAATGCAAAAGATTCACAAACAAATTCAAAATCAATTTCAAAATCAAAATCAATTTCATTTTCAGAATCAGAATCAAATTCAAAATCAAATTCAAAATCAAAATCAGAATCTAAATCTGAATCTAAATCTGAATCTAAATCAAAATCTAAATCTAAATCAAAATCTAAATCAAAATCAAAATCAAAATCAAATTTAAATCAAATTCAAAATCAAAATCAAAATCTAATTCAAAATCAAATTCAATTTCATTTTCAGAATCAGAATCAAAATCAAATTCAAAATCAAAATCAAATTCAAAATCAAAATCAAAATCTAAATCTAAATCAGAATCTAAATCAAAATCTAAATCTAAATCAAAATCTAAATCAAAATCAAAATCAAATTCTAAATCAAAATCAAAATCAAAATCAAAATCAAATTCAAAATCAAAATCAATTTCATTTTCAGAATCAAATTCAAATTCAAAATCAAAATCAAAATCAAAACAGAAATCAAAATCAATTTCATTTTCAGAATCAAATTCAAATTCAAAATCAAAATCAAATTCAAATTCAAAATCAAAATCAAATTCAAAATTAAATTCAAAAAAAGATTCAAAAATAGATTCAAAAAAAGATCCAAAATCAAATTCAAATCCAAAAATAGATCCAAAATTAAATTCAAAACCAAAATCAAAATCTAAATCAAAATCAAAATCAAAATCAAAATCAAAATTAAAATCAAAATCAAATTCAAAATCAAATTCAAAATCAAAATCAAAATCAAATTCAAAATCAAAATCAAAATCAAAATCAGAATCTAAATCAAAATCAGAATCAAAATTAAAATCAAAATCAAAATCAAAATTAAAATCAAAATCAAAATCAAAATCAAAATCAAAATCAAAATCAAAATCAAAATCAGAATTAAAATCAAAATCAAAATCAAAATCAAAACCAAAATCAAAATCAAAATCAGAATTAAAACCAAAATCAAAATCAAAATCAAAATCAAAATCAAAACTCAAAATTAAAATCAAAATCAAAATCAAAATCAAAAACAGATTCAAAAACAGATTCAAAAACCATTTCAGAATCAGATTCAAAAACAAAAGATTCAACAAAAAATGATTGAAAATTAAATTCAAAAAAAAATTTAAAATCAATATCAAAATCAAAATCAAATCCAAAAAAAGATTTAAAAAGAAATCTAAAAAAAGATTAAATAGAAATATTTCCAAATTAATATCAAAAAAAAGGAAAATAAATAATTAATAAAATTAATAAATAAAATTCATTAAATAAAATAATTTGAAATTTGAAATTAAATTTGATTAAATTTGATCAAAATTCATTTTTCATTTTCCAATTTTTTTTAAAAGTAAAAAAAAAATTTTATTCTTTTATATTGATTTATTTATAAAATTTACAAAAAGAAAATAATAAAATAATAAAATAATTTTATATTTAAAAAATTAATTTCAATTATAAAAATAAAATTATCCACTTTTTCAAATTCATTTTTTTTCTTTTTATTTTTTGGAATAAATTAAATATAAAAAATATAAAAATAGGAACAAAATAGAAACAACATAATGAATACAGAACAAAGTAATGCAACAGTTTATGTTGGTAATTTACCTTTTAGTATGACTGAAGAAGAAATTAAAACTGAATTTGGTAAAATTGCTAAAGTGTAAAAAATTTAATTCAAAAAAAATTTTGTAAATAAAAATAAATTAAAATTATTTTTAATCTTTTATTTTTTGTTATTATTATTATTCTATTTTAAGTGTAAATGTTAGAATTGCCCAAAAAAGAGGACGTCCAGCAGGATATGCATTTGTTGAAATGAAAAATATGGAAGGAGCAAAAAAAGTTATTGATAAACTTAATGGAACTGAATTTTCAGGAAGAACAATTAAAGTTGAATTAGTCAGACCTCAACAAACTCAACAAAATCAACAATATCAACAAAATCAAAAAAATCAACAAAATCAACAAAATCAACAAAATCAAAAAAAGGTAAATTGATTTTATTTTTTTTTGGAATAAATTTAATAAATTGAATTAAATTTAATTTGAAATATAAAAATAGAAACAAAATAAAAATAAAAAAATGTATGAACAAAAAAGTAACCGAGTAGTTTATATTAGCAATTTACCTTTAGATATGACTGAAGAAGAAATTAAATTCGAATTTTCTCAATTTGCTGAAGTGTAAAAAATCTAATTCAAAAAAAATTTTATAAATGGAAATAAATTAAGATTATTTATTTATTATTATTCTATTTTTAGTGTAAATGTTATACTTGTTCAAAAAAATGGACTTTTATCATTATTTGCATTTGTTGAAATGAAAGATATAGAGGGAGCAAAAAAAGTTGTTTATGAAGTTAATGGAACAGAAGTTTCAGGAAGAAAAGTTCGAGTTGAATTAGCCAAAACTCGACATTATCAACAATATCAACAAAATCAACAAAAGGTAAATTGATTTTGTTTTTTTTTGGAATAAATTAAATAAATTGAATTAAATTTAATTTGAAATATAAAAATAGGAACAAAATAAAAATAACATAATGAATACACAACAAATTAATCCAAAAGTTTATATTGGTAATTTACCTTTTAGTATGACTGAAGAAGAAATCAAAACTGAATTTTCTAAATTTGCTAAAGTGTAAAAAATTTAATTCAAAAAAAATTTTGTAAATAAAAATAAATTAAAATTATTTTAATCTTTTATTTTTTGTTATTATTATTATTATTCTATTTTAAGTGTAAATGTTAGAATTGTCCAAAGAAGAGGACGTCCAGCAGGATATGCATTTGTTGAAATGAAAAATATAGAAGGAGCAAAAAAAGTTATTGATAAACTTAATAGAACAGAATTTTCAGGAAATACAATTAAAGTTGAATTAGCCAGACCTCAACAAAATCAACAAAATCAACAAAATCAACAAAATCAACAAAATCAACAAAATCAACAATATCAACAATATCAACAAAATCAACAATATCAACAAAATCAACAATATCAACAAAATCAACAAAATCAACAAAATCAACAATATCAACAAAATCAACAAAATCAACAAAATCAACAATATCAACAAAATCAACAATATCAACAAAATCAACAATATCAACAAAATCAACAAAATCAACAAAATCAACAAAATCAACAAAATCAACAATATCAACAAAATCAACAATATCAACAATATCAACAATATCAACAAAATCAACAAAATCAACAAAATCAACAATATCAACAATATCAACAATATCAACAATATCAACAAAATCAACAAAATCAACAAAATCAACAAAATCAACAAAATCAACAAAATCAACAAAATCAAAAAAAGGTAAATTGATTTTATTTTTTTTTGGAATAAATTTAATAAATTGAATTAAATTTAATTTGAAATATAAAAATAGAAACAAAATAAAAATAAAACAATGTATGAACAACAAAGTAACCGAGTAGTTTATATTAGCAATTTACCTTTAGATATGACTGAAGAAGAAATTAAATTCGAATTTTCTCAATTTGCTGAAGTGTAAAAAATCTAATTCAAAAAATTTTATAAATGGAAATAAATTAAGATTATTTATTTATTATTATTCTATTTTTAGTGTAAATGTTATACTTGTTCAAAAAAATGGACTTTTATCATTATTTGCATTTGTTGAAATGAAAGATATAGAGGGAGCAAAAAAAGTTGTTTATGAAGTTAATGGAACAGAAGTTTCAGGAAGAAAAATTAGAGTTGAATTAGTCAGACCTCAACATTATCAACAAAATCAACAAAATCAACAATATCAACAAAATCAACAATATCAACAATATCAACAATATCAACAAAATCAACAAAATCAACAAAATCAACAAAATCAACAAAATCAACAAAATCAACAAAATCAACAAAATCAACAAAATCAACAAAATCAACAAAATCAACAAAATCAACAAAATCAACAAAATCAACAAAATCAACAAAATCAACAAAATCAACAAAATCAACAAAATCAACAATATCAACAAAATCAACAATATCAACAATATCAACAAAATCAACAAAATCAACAATATCAACAATATCAACAAATAGTAAGTTAATTTTGATTTTGATTTTGATTTTGATTTTTGATTTTGATTTTATTTTTAATTTTAATTTTAATTTTAAGTCACAAACTTCTCAATTCCCACAAACAAGAGAAAAGCAAGAATTAATCAGAAGAAGAAGACAATCAAGAACCCCAAAAGAATTCAGCAAAACAAGAATTCATGTTTCAAATATTCCATTTAATATGAAAGATGAAGAATTTGCAAAAATATTCCAAAATTTTAAAACAAAAGAATGTAAAATTTCAAGAACAAAAATTGGAAAAAGTAAAGGATTTGGATTTGTTGAATTTGAATCACATGAAGATCAACAAAAAGCTCTTGAATTAAATGATAAAGAATTTGATGGAAGAAAAATTGGTGTTAAAGTTGCATTTGAATTACCTCCAAAAGAACTCAGTGAAACTCAAATTTATGTTACAAATCTTTCACTTGATATGAAAGATGAAGAAATCGAAAAAATATTCCAAAATTTTAAAGCAAAAAAATGTAAAATTGTAAGATTGAGAGATGGAAAAAGTAAAGGATTTGGATTTGTTGAATTTGAATCACATGAAGATCAACAAAAATCTCTTGAATTAAATGATAAAGAATTTGATGGAAGAAAAATTGGTGTTAAAGTTGCATTTGAATTACCTAAAAGCGATGATTCTGATTACAATTCTGATTCCGATCCTGATTCCTGATTCAGAAATATATTCAAAAAAATATTCAAAACCAAATTCAAATTCAAATTCAAAATCAAAATCAAAATCAAAATCAAAATCAAAATCAAAATCAAAATCAAAATCAAATTCAAAATCAAATTCAAATTCAAAATCAAATTCAAATTCAAAATCAAATTCAAATTCAAAATCAAATTCAGATTCAAAATCAAATTCAAATTCAAAATCAAATTCAAATTCAAAATCAGATCCAAAAATAGATTCAAAAATAGATTCAAATTCAAAATCAAATTCAAAAACAGATCCAAAAATAGATTCAAAATCAAATTCAAAAAAAGATTCAAAATCAAAATCAAAATCAAATTCAAAATCAAATTCAAAAAAAGATTCAAATCAAATTCAAAAAAAGATCCAAAAATAGATTCAAAATCAAATTCAAATTCAAATCCAAAATTCAGATTCAAAATTAGATTCAAAATAGATTCAAAAATAGATTCAAAATAGATCAAAATCAAAATCAAATTCAAATTCAAAAATCAAATTCAAAAAACAAAATCAAATTCAAAAAATTCAAAAAAATCAAAAAGATCCAAAAAAATCAAAAATTCAAAAAGATTTAAAAGATTCAAAATCAAATTCAAAATCAAATTCAAATTCAAATTCAAAATCAAAATCAAATTCAAAATCAAATTCAAAATCAGATTCAAAATCAGATTCAAAATCAAATTCAAATTCAAAAACAGATCCAAAATCAAAATCAAAATCAAAATCAAAATCAGAATTCAAAATCAAAATCAAAATCAAATTCAAAATCAAAATCAAAATCAAAATTCAAAATCAAATTCAAAATCAAAATCAAATTCAAAATCAAAATCAAATTCAAAAAAAGATCCAAAATCAAAATCAAAATCAAATTCAAAATCAAATTCAAAATCAAAAAAGATTCAAAATCAAAATCTCAAAAAGATTCAAAATCAAAATATTTCCAAAAAAATTAATATCAAAAAAAAAAGGAAAATAAATAATTAATAAAATTAATAAATAAAATTCATTAAATAAAATAATTTGAAATTTGAAATTAAATTTGATTAAATTTGATCAAAATTCATTTTTCATTTTCCAATTTTTTTTAAAAGTAAAAAAAAAATTTTATTCTTTTATATTGATTTATTTACAAAATTTACAAAAAGAAAATAATAAAATAATAAAATAATTTTATATTTAAAAAATTAATTTCAATTATAAAAATAAAATTATCCACTTTTTCAAATTCATTTTTTTTATTTTTATTTTTTGGAATAAATTAAATATAAAAAATATAAAAATAGGAACAAAAATAGAAACAACATAATGAATACACAACAAAGTAATGCAACAGTTTATGTTGGTAATTTACCTTTTAGTATGACTGAAGAAGAAATTGAAACTGAATTTAGTAAAGTTGCTAAAGTGTAAAAAATTTAATTCAAAAAAAATTTTGTAAATAAAAATAAATTAAAATTATTTTAATCTTTTATTTTTTGTTATTATTATTATTATTCTATTTTAAGTGTAAATGTTAAAATTGCCCAAAAAAGAGGACGTCCAGCAGGATATGCATTTGTTGAAATGAAAAATATGGAAGAAGCAAAAAAAGTTGTTGATAAATTTAATAGAACAGAATTTTCAGGAAATATAATTAAAGTTGAATTAGTCAGACCTCAACAAACTCAACAAAATCAACAATATCAACAAAATCAACAAAATCAACAAAATCAACAAAATCAACAAAATCAACAAAATCAAAAAAAGGTAAATTGATTTTATTTTTTTTTGGAATAAATTTAATAAATTGAATTAAATTTAATTTGAAATATAAAAATAGAAACAAAATAAAAATAAAACAATGAATGAAAAAAAAAGTAACCGAATAGTTTATATTAGCAATTTACCTTTAGATATGACTGAAGAAGAAATTAAAACTGAATTTTCTAAATTTGCTGAAGTGTAAAAAATCTAATTCAAAAAAAAATTTTATAAATGGAAATAAATTAAGATTATTTTAATCTTTTATTTATTATTATTCCACTTTTAGTGTAAATGTTATACTTGTTCAAAAAAATGGACTTTTATCATTATTTGCATTTGTTGAAATGAAAGATATAGAGGGAGCAAAAAAAGTTGTTTATGAAGTTAATGGAATTGAAGTTTCAGGAAGAACAATTAGAGTTGAATTAGCCAAAACTCGACATTATCAACAAAATCAACAAAATCAACAAAAGGTAAATTGATTTTATTTTTTTTGGAATAAATTAAATAAATTGAATTAAATTTAATTTGAAATATAAAAATAGGAACAAAATAGAAACAACATAATGAATACAGAACAAAGTAATCCAACAGTTTATGTTGGCAATTTACCTTTAGATATGACTGAAGAAGAAATTAAAACTGAATTTTCTAAATTTGCTAAAGTGTAAAGAATTTAATTCAAAAAAAATTTTGTAAATAAAAATAAATTAAGATTATTTTAATATTTTATTTTTTATTATTATTATTCTATTTTAAGTATAAATGTTAAAATTGCCCAAAAAAGAGGACGTCCAGCAGGATATGCATTTGTTGAAATGAAAAATATGGAAGAAGCAAAAAAAGTTGTTGATGAATTTGATGGAATAGAAGTTTCAGGAAGAACAATTAAAGTTAAATTAGCAAGACCTCAACAAAATCAACAAAATCAACAAAATCAACAATATCAACAATATCAACAAATAGTAAGTTAATTTTGATTTTGATTTTTGATTTTAATTTTAAATTTTATTTTTAATTTTAATTTTAATTTTAATTTTAATTTTAAGTCACAAACTTCTCAATTCCCACAAACAAGAGAAAAGCAAGAATTAATCAGAAGAAGAAGACAATCAAGAACCCCAAAAGAATTCAGCAAAACAAGAATTCATGTTTCAAATATTCCATTTAATATGAAAGATGAAGAATTTGAAAAAATATTCCAAAATTTTAAAACAAAAGAATGTAAAATTTCAAGAACAAAAAGTGGAAAAAGTAAAGGATTTGGATTTGTTGAATTTGAATCAAATGAAGATCAACAAAAATCTCTTGAATTAAATGATAAAGAATTTGATGAAAGAAAAATTGGTGTTAAAGTTGCATTTGAATTACCTCCAAAAGAACTTAGCAAAACAAGAATTCATGTTACAAATCTTTCACTTGATATGAAAGATGAAGAATTTGAAAAAATATTCCAAAATTTTAAAACAAAAGAATGTAAAATTTCAAGAACAAGAAATGGAAAAAGTAAAGGATTTGGATTTGTTGAATTTGAATCACATGAAGATCAACAAAAATCTCTTGAATTAAATGATAAAGAATTTAATGGAAGAAAAATTGGTGTTGTTGTTGCATTTGAATTACCTAAAAGCGATGATTCTGATTAAAATTCTGATTCCGATCCTGATTCCGATTCAGAAATATATTCAAAAAAAGATTCAAAATCAAAATCAAAATCAAATTCAAAATCAAAATCAAAATCAAATTCAAATTCAAATTCAAATTCAAAATCAAAATCAAATTCAAAATCAAAATCAAATTCAAAAAAAGATTTAAAAAGAAATCTAAAAAAAGATTAAATAGAAATATTTCCAAATTAATATCAAAAAAAAAGGAAAATAAATAATTAATAAATTCATTAAATAAAATAACTTGAAATTTGAAATTAAATTTGAAATTCATTTTTCATTTTTCATTTTTCAATTTTTTTTAAAAGTAAAAAAAAAATTTTATTCTTTTATATTGATTTATTTACAAAATTTACAAAAAGAAAATAATAAAATGATAAAATAATTTTATATTTAAAAAATTAATTTCAATTATAAAAATAAAATTATCCACTTTTTCAAATTCATTTTTTTTATTTTTATTTTGGAATAAATTAAATTTAAAAAATATAAAAATAGGAACAAAAATAGAAACAACATAATGAATACAGAAAAAAGTAATGCAACAGTTTATGTTGGTAATTTACCTTTTAGTATGACTGAAGAAGAAATTGAAACTGAATTTGGTAAAGTTGCTAAAGTGTAAAAAATTTAATTCAAAAAAATTTTGTAAATAAAAATAAATTAAAATTATTTTAATCTTTTATTTTTTGTTATTATTATTCTATTTTAAGTGTAAATGTTAGAATTGCCCAAAAAAATGGACGTCCAGCAGGATATGCATTTGTTGAAATGAAAAATATGGAAGAAGCAAAAAAAGTTGTTGATAAACTTAATGGAGCAAAAGTTAATGGAAGAACAATTAAAGTTGAATTAACAAAACCTAAACAACAATATCCACAACAAAGATCTGTTTTCCAAGATTATAATAGAGGATTTCCTCCACGAATGGTAAATAATTTTTAATTTTGGATTTTAATTTTAATTTTAATTTTAATTTTAATTTTAATTTTAATTTTAATTTTGATTTTAATTTTAATTTTAATTTTAATTTTGATTTTGATTTTAATTTTAATTTTTAATTTTGATTTTAATTTTAATTTTAATTTTAATTTTGATTTTAATTTTAATTTTGATTTTGATTTTAATTTTGATTTTAATTTTTATTTTTATTTTGAATTTGATTTTAATTTTAATTTTAATATTGATTTTGAATTTAAATTTAATTTTTAATTTTGGATTTAATTTTGATTTTAATTTTAATTTTGAATTTAATTTTTAATATTGATTTTGATTTTAGCCATCTCCTCAAACAAGATTTCCACCGACAAGAAAACCCCAACAATTAATCAGAAGAAGAAGACAACCAATAATCCCAAAAGAAGAAAGCACAAACTCAAATTCATGTTTCAAATATTCCATTTAATATGGAAGATAAAAAATTTGCAAAAATATTCAAAAAATTTAAAATAAAAGAATACAAAATTGCAAGAACAAGAGATGGAAGAAGTAAAGGATTTGGATTTGTTGAATTTGAATCACATGAAGATCAAAAAAAAGCTCTTAAATTAAATGGTAAAGAAATTGATGGAAGAAAAATTGAAGTAAAAATTGCACTTGTATCACCTCCAAAAGAAGAAAGCAAAACTCAAATTCATGTTACAAATCTTCCATTTAATATGGAAGATAAAGAATTTGCAAAAATATTCAAAAAATTTAAAATAAAAGAATGTAGAATTGCAAGATTGAGAGATGGAAGAAGTAAAGGATTTGGATTTGTTGAATTTGAATCACATGAAGATCAACAAAAATCTCTTAAATTAAATGGTAAAGAAATTGATGGAAGAAAAATTGGAGTGAAAATTGCTTTTGAATCACATAAAAAAGAATTGAGTAAAACAAGAATTCATGTTTCAAATATTCCATTTGATATGGAAGATAAAAAATTTGCAAAAATATTCAAAAAATTTAAAACAAAAGAATGTAGAATTGCAAGAACAAGAGATGGAAGAAGTAAAGGATTTGGATTTGTTGAATTTGAATCAAATGAAGATCAACAAAAAGCTCTTGAATTAAATGATAAAGAATTTGGAGGAAGAAAAATTGAAGTGAAAATTGCTTTTGAATCACATAAAAAAAATGAATCAGATTCTGATTCTGATTCAGAAATAGATTCAGAAACAGATTCAGAAATTAATCAAAAATCTGATTCAGATTCAGAAACAGATTCAGAAATTAATCAAAAATCTGATTCAGAAATAGATTCAGAAACAGATTCAGAAATTAATCAAAAATCTGATTCAGATTCTGATTCAGAAATAGATTCAGAAACAGATTCAGAAATTAATCAAAAATCTGATTCAGATTCAGAAACAGATTCAGAAATTAATCAAAAATCTGATTCAGAAACAGATTCAGAAATAGATTCAAAACCAAAGAAACAACCACATCATCATCATCATCATTCACATCATCATTCACATCATCATTCACATCATCATCACCATCATTCACAATCAAAGAAAAATTCAAAAAGAAAATAATTCAGAATTAAAAAGAAAATTTAAGAAAGAAAAACAAAAATGATTCAAAATCATATTTAAATTTAAAATTAAAACAAATCCAAATCAAAATTAAATCAAATTAAAAAAACAAAAAACCAAATCAAGATTAAATAGAAATATTTCCAAATTAATATCAAAAAAAAAGGAATTAAATAATTAATAAAATTAATAAATAAATTCATTAAATAAAATAATTTGAAATTTGAAATTAAATTTGATTAAATTTGATCAAAATTCATTTTTCATTTTTCAATTTTTTTTAAAAGTAAAAAAAAAATTTTATTCTTTTATTTTGATTTATTTATAAAATTTACAAAAAGAAAATAATAAAATAATAAAATAATTTTATATTTAAAAAATTAATTTCAATTATAAAAATAAAATTATCCACTTTTTCAAATTCATTTTTTTTATTTTTATTTTTTGGAATAAATTAAATAAAAAAAATAAAAATAGGAACAAAAATAGAAACAAAATAATGAATACACAAAAAATTAATCCAACAGTTTATATTGGTAATTTACCTTTTGATATGACTGAAGAAGAAATTGAAACTGAATTTGGTAAAGTTGCTGAAGTGTAAAAAATTTAATTCAAAAAAATTTTGTAAATAAAAATAAATTAAAATTATTTTAATCTTTTATTTTTTGTTATTATTATTATTCTATTTTAAGTGTAAATGTTAAAATTGCCCAAAAAAGAGGACGTCCAGCAGGATATGCATTTGTTGAAATGAAAAATATGGGAGGAGCAAAAAGAGTTGTTGATAAACTTGATGGAACTGAAGTTTCAGGAAGAACAATTAGAGTTGAATTAACAAGACCTAAACAACAATCAACAATATCCACAACAATATCAACAATATCCACAACAAAGATTTGGTTCTAGAGGATATAATAGAGGATATTTCCCACCAACAGTAAATAATTTTGATTTTGGTTTTAATTTTAATTTTGAATTTTGATTTTGATTTTAATTTTGATTTTGATTTTGATTTTGATTTTGAATTTTAATTTTGATTTTGATTTTGATTTTGATTTTGATTTTGATTTTGAATTTAATTTTGAATTTGATTTTGATTTTGATTTTGATATTGATTTTAATTTTGATTTTGAATTTGGATTTTGATTTTAATTTTGATTTTGATTTTGAATTTGATTTTGATTTTGATTTTGATTTTGATTTTAATTTTGAATTTGAATTTTTGAATTTGATTTTGATTTTAATTTTGATTTTAATTTTGAATTTGATTTTAATTTTGAATTTGATTTTAATTTTGAATTTAATTTTGATTTTAATTTTGATTTTGATTTTAATTTTAATTTTAATATTTTGTAATTAGTCATTTGTTCCTTATCCAAGATATTCTCAATTTTCATCATTCTCACCGACAAGAAAACCTCAGCATTTTGGGATAAGAAGAAGACAACCAATAAACCCAAAAGAAGAAAGCACAACTCAAATTCATGTTTCAAATATTCCATTTAATATGAAAGATGAAGAATTTGAAAAAATATTCCAAAATTTTAAAACAAAAGAATGTAAAATTTCAAGAAAAAAAGATGGAAGAAGTAAAGGATTTGGATTTGTTGAATTTGAATCACATGAAGATCAAAAAAAAGCTCTTAAATTAAATGGTAAAGAATTTAATGGAAGAAAAATTGAAGTAAAAATTGCACTTGTATCACCTCCAAAAGAAGAAAGCACAACTCAAATTCATGTTTCAAATATTCCATTTAATATGAAAGATGAAGAATTTGCAAAAATATTCCAAAATTTTAAAACAAAAGAATGTAAAATTTCAAGAAAAAAAGATGGAAGAAGTAAAGGATTTGGATTTGTTGAATTTGAATCAAATGAAGATCAACAAAAAGCTCTTGAATTAAATGGTAAAGAATTTAATGGAAGAAAAATTGGAGTTCGTGTTGCATATTTATCAAAACAAAGAAAATTCAGTAAAACAAGAATTTATGTTTCAAATCTTCCATTTGATATGAAAGATAAAGGATTTGAAGAAATATTCCAAAATTTCAAAACAAAAGAATGTAAAATTGTAAGATATGGAACTGGAAAAAGTAAAGGATTTGGATTTGTTGAATTTGAATCACATGAAGATCAACAAAAATCTCTTGAATTAAATGGTAAAGAATTTGGAGGAAGAAAAATTGGAGTTCGTGTTGCATATTTACCAAATCAAAGAGAATTCAGTAAAACTCAAATTTATGTTTCAAATCTTCCATTTAATATGAAAGATGAAGAATTTGAAAAAATATTCCAAAATTTTAAAACAAAAGAATGTAAAATTGTAAGAAAAGAAATGGAAGAAGTAAAGGATTTGGATTTGTTGAATTTGAATCAAATGAATATCAACAAAAATCTCTTGAATTAAATGGTAAAGAATTTGGAGGAAGAAAAATTGGAGTTCGTGTTGCATATGTACCAAATCAAAGAGAACTCAGTAAAACAAGAATTCATGTTTCAAATATTCCATTTGATATGAAAGATGAAGGATTTGAAAAATATTCGAAAGGTTTAAAACAAAAGAATATAAAATTGTAAGATTGAGAAATGGAAGAAGTAAAGGATATGGATTTGTTGAATTTGAATCAAATGAAGATCAACAAAAATCTCTTGAATTAAATGATAAAGAATTTAATGGAAGACAAATTAGAGTGAAAATTGCTTGTGAATCACATAAAAAAGTTTCAAATTAAAAAAACAAAAAACCAAATCAAGATTAAATAGAAATATTTCCAAATTAATATCAAAAAAAAAAGGAAAATAAATAATTAATAAAATTAATAAATAAAATTCATTAAATAAAATAATTTGAAATTTGAAATTAAATTTGATTTAAATTTGATCAAAATTCATTTTTCATTTTTCAATTTTTTTTAAAAGTAAAATAAAAATTTTATTCTTTTATTTTGATTTATTTACAAAATTTACAAAAAGAAAATAATAAAATGATAAAATAATTTTATATTTAAAAAATTAATTTCAATTATAAAAATAAAATTATCCACTTTTTCAAATTATTTTTTTTGGAATAAATTAAATATAAAAAATATAAATAGGAACAAAAATAGAAACAAAAATAATGAATACAGAAAAAGTAATCCAAAAGTTTATATTGGTAATTTACCTTTAGATATGACTGAAGAAGAAATCGAAACTGAATTTAGTAAAATTGTTGAAGTGTAAAAAATTTAATTCAAAAAAAATTTTGTAAATAAAAATAAATTAAGATTATTTTAATCTTTTATTTTTTGTTATTATTATTATTCTATTTTAAGTGTAAATGTTAGAATTGCCCAAAAATGGACGTCCAGCAGGATTTGCATTTGTTGAAATGAAAAATATAGGAGGAGCAAAAAAAGTTGTTGATGAACTTAATGGAATTGAAGTTTCAGGAAGAACAATTAGAGTTGAATTAACCCAATTTGAAGAAAAAGATTCAAAACAATATCTACAACAATATCCACAACAAAGATTTGCTTTTAGAGATTATAATAGAGGATATTTCCCACCAATGGTAAATAATTTTGATTTTGATTTTAATTTTGATTTTGAATTTGATTTTGAATTTGATTTTAAATTTTAATTTTGAATTTGATTTTGATTTTGATTTTGATTTCAATTATAAACATAAAATTATCCACTTTTCCAAATTATTTTTTTTGGAATAAATTAAATTTATAAAAAATATAAAAATAGGAACAAGATAAAAATATAATAACAATGAATACAGAAAAAAGTAATCCAATAGTTTATATTGGTAATTTACCTTTAGATGTGACTGAAGAAGAAATTGAAACTGAATTTGGTAAATTTGCTGAAGTGTAAAGAATTTAATTCAAAAAAAATTTTGTAAATAAAAATAAATTAAGATTATTTTAATCTTTTATTTTTTATTATTATTATTATTCTATTTTAAGTGTAAATGTTAGAATTGCCCAAAAAAGAGGACGTCCAGCAGGATTTGCATTTGTTGAAATGAAAAATATAGAAGGAGCAAAAAAAGTTGTTGATAAACTTGATGGAACTGAAGTTTCAGGAAGAACAATTAGAGTTGAATTAGCCCAATTTGAAGAAAAAGATTCAAAACAATATCCACAACAATATCCACAACAAAGATTCGCTTTTAGAGATTATAATAGAGGATATTTCCCACCAATGGTAAATAATTTTGATTTTGATTTTAATTTTGATTTTGAATTTGATTTTGAATTTGATTTTGAATTTGATTTTAAATTTTAATTTTGAATTTGATTTTGATTTTGATTTTGATTTTAAATTTTAAATATTTTGTAATTAGTCATTTGTTCCATATCCAAGATATTCAAGATATTCTCAATTTTCATCATTCTCACCAACAAGAAAACCCCAACAATTACGTAGAAGAAGAAGACAATCAAGAACCCCAAAAGAAGAAAGCAAAACTCAAATTCATGTTTCAAATCTTCCATTTAATATGGAAGATGAAGAATTTGAAAAAATATTCCAAAATTTTAAAACAAAAGAATGTAAAATTGCAAGATTGAGAAATGGAAAAAGTAAAGGATTTGGATTTGTTGAATTTGAATCAAATGAAGATCAACAAAAAGCTCTTGAATTAAACGAAAAAGAATTTGGAGGAAGAAAAATTGGAGTTCGTGTTGCATATGTACCAAATCAAAGAGAACTCAGTAAAACAAGAATTCATGTTTCAAATCTTCCATTTAATATGAAAGATGAAGAATTTGAAAAAATATTCCAAAATTTTAAAACAAAAGAATGTAAAATTGCAAGAACAAAAATTGGAAAAAGTAAAGGATTTGGATTTGTTGAATTTGAATCACATGAAGATCAACAAAAATCTCTTGAATTAAATAAAAAAGAAATTGATGGAAGAAAAATTGAAGTGAAAATTGCATATGTATCAGCTCCAAAAGAAGAAAGCACAACTCAAATTTATGTTTCAAATATTCCATTTGAAATGGAAGATGAAGAATTTGAAAAAATATTCCAAAATTTTAAAACAAAAGAATGTAAAATTGCAAGATTTGGAAGTGGAAGAAGTAAAGAATTTGGATTTGTTGAATTTGAATCACATGAAGATCAACAAAAAGCTCTTGAATTAAATCATAAAGAATTTGGAGGAAGAAAAATTGGTGTGAAAATTGCAGATGTACAAAACTTAAAAGAATTCAGCAAAACAAGAATTCATGTTTCAAATATTCCATTTGAAATGGAAGATGAAGAATTTGAAAAAATATTCCAAAATTTTAAAACAAAAGAATGTAAAATTTCAAGATTTGGAAGTGGAAGAAGTAAAGAATTTGGATTTGTTGAATTTGAATCACATGAAGATCAACAAAAAGCTCTTGAATTAAATCATAAAGAGTTTAATGGAAGAAAAATTGGAGTGAAAATTGCATTTGAATTACCTAAAAAAAATGATTCGGATTAGAAATCAAACAACAAAATCAAAATTAAAATCAAAATCAAAATCAAAATCAAAATCAAAATTAAAATCAAAATCAAAATCAAAATCAAAATCAAAATCAAAATCAAAATCAAAATCAAAATTAAAATTAAAATCAAAATTAAAATCAAAATCAAAATTAAAATCAAAATCAAAATCAAAATCAAAATCAAAATCAAAATCAAAATCAAAATCAAAATCAAAATCAAAATCAAAATCAAAATTAAAAATCAAAATCAAAATCAAAATCAAAATCAAAATCAAAATCAAAATCAAAAAATCGAGTCTAAAATCAAAATTAAAAAATCAAAAATCAAAATCAAAATTAAAATTAAAAATTAAAATCAAAATCTAAAATCAAAATCAAAATCAAAATCAATATCAAAATCAAAATCAAAATCAAAATCAAAATAAAAATTAAAATCAAAATCAAAATCAAAATCAAAATCAAAATCAAATTCAAATTCAAAATCAAAATCAATATCAAAATCAAAATTAAAATCAAAATTCAAAATTAAAATTAAAATTAAAATCAAAATCAAAATTAAAATCAAAATCAAAATTAAAATTAAAATCAAAATCAAATTTAAAATTAAAATCAAAATCAAAATCAAATTCAAATTCAAAATCAAAATTAAAATCAAAAATCAAAATCAAAATCAAAATCAAAATCAAAATCAAAATCAAAATCAAAATTAAAATCAAAATCAAAATCAAAATCAAATTCAAATTCAAAATCAGATCCAAAAATAGATTCAAAAAAAGATTCAAAATCAAATCCAAAAAAATATTCAAAAAGAAATCTAAAAAAAGATTAAATAGAAATATTCCCAAATTAATATCAAAAAAAAAGGAAAATAAATAATTAATTAAATTAATAAATAAATTCATTAAATAAAATAATTTGAAATTTGGAATTAAATTTGATTAAATTTGATCAAAATTCATTTTTCATTTTTCATTTTTTTTAAAAGTAAAAAAAAAATTTTATTCTTTTATTTTGATTTATTTATAAAATTTACAAAAAGAAAATAATAAAATAATAAAATAATTTTATATTTACAAAATTAATTTTAATTATAAAAATAAAATTATCCACTTTTTCAAATTCATTTTTTTTATTTTTATTTTTTGGAATAAATTAAATAAAAAAAAATAAAAAAAGGAACAAAAATAGAAATAAAAATGAATACAGAACAAACTAATCCAACAGTTTATATTGGTAATTTAGATTTTGATATGACTGAAGAAGAAATTAAAGACGAATTTTCTAAATTTGGTGATGTGTAAAAAATTTAATTCAAAAAAAATTTTGTAAATAAAAATAAATAAAAATTATTTTTAATATTGTTTCTATTATTCTATTTTTAGTGTAAATGTGAAATTTTTCAAAAAAATGGACTTTCGTCATTATCTGCACATGTTGAAATGAAAGATATGGAAGGAGCAAAAAAAGTTGTTGATAAACTTAATGGAATTGAAGTTTCAGGAAGAATAATTAAAGTTGAATTAGCCCAATTTGAAGAAAAAGATTCAGAACAATCTCAACAACAATCTAACCAAACAAATGTAAATTAATTTTAATTTTGATTTTGATTTTAATTTTGATTTTGATTTTAATTTTAATTTTAATTTTAATTTTAATTTTAATTTTAATTTTAATTTTAATTTTAATTTTAATTTCGATTTTAAACACAAAATTATCCACTTTTCCAAATTATTTTTTTTGGAATAAATTAAATATTTAAAAATATAAAAATAGGAACAAGATAAAAATATAATAACAATGAATACACAAAAAAGTAATCCAACAGTTTATGTTGGTAATTTACCTTTTAATGTGACTGAAGAAGAAATTGAAACTGAATTTAGTAAAGTTGCTGATGTGTAAAAAATTTAATTCAAAAAAAATTTTGTAAATAAAAATAAATTAAGATTATTTTAATCTTTTATTTTTTATTATTATTATTATATTTTAAGTGTAAATGTTAGAATTGCCCAAAAAAGAGGACGTCCAGCAGGATATGCATTTGTTGAAATGAAAAATATAGGAGGAGCAAAAAAAGTTGTTGATAAACTTGATGGAACTGAAGTTTCAGGAAGAACAATTAGAGTTGAATTAACAAGACCTAAACAATCATTCCAACAATATCCACAATTTCCATCATTCTCACCAATGGTAAATAATTTTGATTTTAATTTTAATTTTGAAATTGAAATTGAAATTGATTTTGATTTTGATTTTAATTTTAATTTTGATTTTAATTTTAATTTTGATTTTGATTTTAATTTTGAAATTGATTTTAATTTTAATTTTAATTTTGATTTTGATTTTGATTTTGATTTTAATTTTAATTTTGATTTTAATTTTAATTTTGATTTTGATATTGATTTTAATTTTAATTTTGAAATGAATTTTGATTTTGATTTTGATTTTGAAATTAATTTTAATTTTGATTTTAATTTTGATTTTGATTTTGATTTTAAATTTTAAATATTTTGATTTTGATTTTGATTTTGAAATTAATTTTAATTTTGATTTTAATTTTGATTTTGATTTTGATTTTAAATTTTAAATATTTTGTAATTAGTCATTTGTTCCTTATCCAAGATATTCTCAATTTTCATCATTCTCACCAAAAAGAAAACCCCAACAATTACGTAGAAGAAGAAGACAATCAAGAACCCCAAAAGAAGAAAGCACAACTCAAATTCATGTTTCAAATCTTCCATTTAATATGAAAGATGAAGAATTTGAAAAAATATTCCAAAATTTTAAAACAAAAGAATGTAAAATTGCAAGATTGAGAAATGGAAGAAGTAAAGGATTTGGATTTGTTGAATTTGAATCACATGAAGATCAACAAAAATCTCTTGAATTAAACGAAAAAGAATTTAATGGAAGAAAAATTGGAGTTCGTGTTGCATATGTATCAGCTCCAAGAGAATTCAGCACAACTCAAATTCATGTTTCAAATCTTCCATTTGAAATGAAAGATGAAGAATTTGCAAAAATATTCCAAAATTTTAAAACAAAAGAATGTAAAATTGCAAGATTGAGAAATGAAAGAAGTAAAGGATTTGGATTTGTTGAATTTGAATCACCTGAAGATCAACAAAAAGCTCTTAAATTAAATGGTAAAGAATTTAATGGAAGAAAAATTGGAGTTCGTGTTTCACTTGTATCAGATCCAAGAGAATTCAGTAAAACAAGAATTCGTGTTTCAAATCTTCCATTTGAAATGAAAGATGAAGAATTTGAAAAAATATTCCAAAATTTTAAAACAAAAGAATGTAAAATTTCAAGATTTGGAACTGGAAAAAGTAAAGGATTTGGATTTGTTGAATTTGAATCAAATGAAGATCAACAAAAATCTCTTGAATTAAATGAAAAAGAATTTGGAGGAAGAAAAATTGGAGTTGCTGTTGCATTTGAATTACCTAAAAAAAATGATTCGGATTAGAAATCAAACAACAAAATCAAAATCAAAATCAAAATCAAAATAAAAATCGAAATCAAACAAAAAAATCAATATCAAATTCAAAATTAAAATCAAAATTAAAATCAAAATCAAAATTAAAATCAAAATCAAAATCAAAATCAAAATCAAAATCAAAATCAAAATCAAAATCAAAATCAAAATCAAAATTAAAATCAAAATCAAAATCAAAATCAAAATCAAAATCAAAATCAAAATCAAAATCAAAATCAAAATCAAAATCGAAATCAAACAAAAAAATCAAAATCAAAATTAAAATCAATATCAAAATCAAAATCAAAATCAAAAAATCAAAATCAAAATCAAAATCAAAATCAAAATCAAAATCAATATCAAAATCAAACAAAAAAATCAAAATCAAAATCAAAATCAAAATCAAAATCAAAATCAAAATCAAAATAAAAATCGAAATCAAACAAAAAAATCAAAATCAAAATCAAAATCAAAATCAAACAAAAAAATCAAAATTAAAATCAAAATAATAAAAATCAAAACAATTTTAAAAAATATTCAAAAAGAAATCTAAAAAAAGATTAAATAGAAATATTCCCAAATTAATATCAAAAAAAAAAGGAAAATAAATAATTAATTAAATTAATAAATAAATTCATTAAATAAAATAATTTGGAATTTGAAATTAAATTTGATTAAATTTGATCAAAATTCATTTTTCATTTTTCATTTTTTTTAAAAGTAAAAAAAAAATTTTATTCTTTTATTCTGATTTATTTACAAAATTTACAAAAAGAAAATAATAAAATAATAAAATAATTTTATATTTAAAAAATTAATTTCAATTATAAAAATAAAATTATCCACTTTTTCAAATTCATTTTTTTATTTTTATTTTAAAAAAAACAATACAAATGGCACAATTAATCCTTTTGGGTTCTTTGAAGTTAGTTTGTTTTGTAAAAGACCTTTTTGAAACTTATAAGGCGAATGAAAAAGAAAGGATAAGAGTTTTAGATCGTTTGGAAAAACTGTCCCAAGTATTAGAAAGTAAAAAATTACACAAAACAAAAAAAAGCAAAAAATTTGAAAAAGAAAATTTTTTTTAGAGTGGAAAACAAAAACGGATCAAGTTGAAAAATCATGGGCAACTCTCGGAAGATTAGAATCAGCATTAGATAAATATTATGCATTTTTAGTAAGTCAAGTGAAAAAAAAGAGGATTCGTAAATTTCTCTCCGCAAAAAAAACAAGGATTTGTTTTGAAGAATTTGAAAAAATAATTGATCAATGCAGAGATGATTTGGCATTGGAATTAACTATTGATACAAATGAAAAAGTTACTGATACAAGTAAAAAAGTTACTGATACAAATGAAAAAGTAACTGATACAAATAAAAAAGTTACTGATACACAAGATCTAATCAATCAAATGAACGATAAACTTGGTGTCTTGATTGGCACACTACCACAAAAACAAATCGTAAATTAATTTTGATTTTAATATTGATTTTGATTTATTTTGATTTTAATTTTAATTTTAATTTTAATTTTAATTTTGAATTTGATATTGATTTTGATTTTAATTTTAATATTGATTTTGATTTTAATTTTGATTTTGATTTTGATTTTGATTTTAATTTTGATTTTGATTTTGATTTTGATTTTAATTTTGATTTTGATTTTGATTTTAATTTTGATTTTGATTTTGATTTTGATTTTGATTTTCAATTTGATTTTGATTTTGATTTTGATTTTCAATTTGATTTTGATTTTGATTTTGATTTTCAATTTGATTTTGATTTTGATTTTGATTTTCAATTTGATTTTGATTTTGATTTTGATTTTGAATTTTGATTTTGATTTTGATTTTGATTTTGATTTTGATTTTCAATTTAATTTTAATTTTGATTTTGATTTTCAATTTGATTTTGATTTTAATTTTGATTTTGATTTTAATTTTGATTTCGATTTTAAACATAAAATTATCCACTTTTCCAAATTATTTTTTTTGGAATAAATTAAATATAAAAAATATAAAAATAGGAACAAGATAAAAATATAATAACAATGAATACACAAAAAAGTAATCCAAAAGTTTATGTTGACAATTTACCTTTAGATATGACTGAAGAAGAAATCAAAACTGAATTTAGTAAATTTGCTGAAGTGTAAAGAATTTAATTCAAAAAAAATTTTGTAAATAAAAATAAATTAAGATTATTTTAATCTTTTATTTTTTATTATTATTATTCTATTTTAAGTATAAATGTGAGAATTTTACAAAAAAGTGGAAGTCCAGCAAGATATGCATTTGTTGAAATGAAAAATATGGAAGAAGCAAAAAAAGTTATTGATAAATTTAATGGAGCAAAAGTTAATGGAAGAACAATTAGAGTTGAATTAGCCAAACCTAAACAACTATCTCGACAATCATCTCGACAATCATCTCGACAATCATCTAACCAACAATCTAACCAACAATTTCAACAAAAATCTAACCAACAATCTCAACAACAATCTAACCAACAATTTCAACAACAATCTAACCAACAATTTCAACAACAATTTCAACAACAATTTCAACAACAATTTCAACAACAATTTCAACAACAATCTAACCAACAATCTAACCAAACAAATGTAAATTAATTTTGGTTTTGATTTTGATTTTGATTTTGATTTTGATTTTGATTTTGATTTTAAACACAAAATTGTTCACTTTTCCAAATTATTTTTTTTGGAATAAATTAAATATAAAAAATATAAAAATAGGAACAAGATAAAAATATAATAACAATGAATACACAACAAATTAATCCAAAAGTTTATGTTGGCAATTTACCTTTAGATATGACTGAAGAAGAAATCAAAACTGAATTTAGTAAATTTGCTGAAGTGTAAAAAATTTAATTCAAAAAAAATTTTGTAAATAAAAATAAATTAAGATTATTTTAATCTTTTATTTTTTATTATTATTATTATTCTATTTTAAGTATAAATGTTAGAATTTTACAAAAAAGTGGAAGTCCAGCAAGATATGCATTTGTTGAAATGAAAAATATAGAAGAAGCAAAAAAAGTTATTGATAAATTTAATGGAGCAAAAGTTAATGGAAGAACAATTAGAGTTGAATTAACCAAACCTAAACAACTATCTCGACAATCATCTCGACAATCATCTAACCAACAATTTCAACAAAAATCTAACCAACAATCTCAACAACAATCTAACCAACAATTTCAACAACAATCTCAACAACAATTTCAACAACAATTTAACCAAACAAATGTAAATTAATTTTCAATTTGGTTTTGATTTTGATTTTGATTTTGATTTTAATTTTGATTTTGATTTTAAACACAAAATTGTTCACTTTTCCAAATTATTTTTTTTGGAATAAATTAAATATAAAAAATATAAAAATAGGAACAAGATAAAAATATAATAACAATGAATACACAAAAAAGTAATCCAAAAGTTTATGTTGACAATTTACCTTTAGATATGACTGAAGAAGAAATCAAAACTGAATTTAGTAAATTTGCTGAAGTGTAAAGAATTTAATTCAAAAAAAATTTTGTAAATAAAAATAATTTAAGATTATTTTAATCTTTTATTTTTTATTATTATTATTATTCTATTTTAAGTGTAAATGTGAGAATTTTACAAAAAAGTGGAAGTCCAGCAAGATATGCATTTGTTGAAATGAAAAATATGGAAGAAGCAAAAAAAGTTATTGATAAATTTAATGGAGCAAAAGTTAATGGAAGAACAATTAGAGTTGAATTAGCCAAACCTAAACAACCATCTCGACAATCATCTCGACAATCATCTAACCAACAATCTAACCAACAATTTCAACAAAAATCTAACCAACAATCTAACCAACAATTTCAACAACAATTTCAACAACAATTTCAACAACAATCTAACCAAACAAATGTAAATTAATTTTGATTTTAATTTTGATATTGATTTTGATTTTGAATTTGAATTTGATTTTGATTTTGATTTTGAATTTGAATTTGATTTTGATTTTGATTTTGATTTTAAATTTTAGTCAGAAGTCCCTCAATTACTCCCAATAAAAAGACAATCAAGAACCCCAAAAGAAGAAAGCAAAACTCAAATTCATGTTAAAAATCTTTCATTTAATATGAAAGATGAAGAATTTGCAAAAATATTCAAAAAATTTAAAACAAAAGAATGTAAAATTGTAAGAACAAGAAGTGGAAAAAGTAAAGGATATGGATTTGTTGAATTTGAATCAAATGAAGATCAAAAAAAATCTCTTAAATTAAATGATAAAGAATTTAAAGGAAGAAAAATTGGAGTGAAAATTGCATATGTATCAAATCAAAGAGAACTCAGTAAAACTCGAATTCATGTTTCAAATCTTCCATTCGATATGAAAGATAAAGAATTTGAAAAAATATTCAAAAAATTTAAAACAAAAGAATGTAAAATTGTAAGATCGAGAAATGGAAGAAGTAAAGGATATGGATTTGTTGAATTTGAATCAAATGAAGATCAACAAAAAGCTCTTAAATTAAATGGTAAAGAATTTAAAGGAAGAAAAATTGGAGTGAAAATTGCATATGTATCAAATCAAAGAGAATTCAGTAAAACTCGAATTCATGTTTCAAATCTTCCATTTGATATGAAAGATAAAGAATTTAAAAAAATATTCAAAAAATTTAAAACAAAAGAATGTAAAATTTCAAAATTGAAAAATGGAGGAAGTAAAGGATATGGATTTGTTGAATTTGAATCACATGAAGATCAACAAAAAGCTCTTAAATTAAATGGTAAACAATTTGGTAGAAAACAAATTGGAGTTGCTGTTGCATATGAATTACCTAAAAAAAATGATTCAAATTCAAATTCAGATTCAAATTCAGATTCAAATTCAGATTCATATTCAGATTCATATTCAGATTCATATTCAGATTCATATTCAGATTCATATTCAGATTCATATTCAGATTCAGATTCATATTCAGATTCATATTCAAAAATAAAATCAGAAACAGAATCAGAAACAGAATCAGAAACAAATTGAAAAAAAGATAACAAAAATGATTGAGATTAAAATCAAAATAACCAAAATCAAAATCAAAACAATTTTAAAAAAGAAAAAATTTTTTGGAATCTTTTCTTAAATTTAATCAACCTTACAAATTGGGATTTCTTCAAAGAAATCAAAACAAAAAGGAATTATTTTTTAATTTTAATTTTAATTTTAATTTTAATTTTAATTTTAATTTTAATTTTTTGTGTTTTTCCAAAAGAAAAAATTTTTCAAAAATCCAAAATCATTTTTTATTTTTTTATTTTTTTATTTTTTTTGTTCATTCTCTACTTTTTTAAATAATGTCTTTCAGAAAAACAAATCAACACAAAGTTGTTCTACTTGGAGAAAGTGGAGTTGGAAAAAGTTGTCTTGCACTTAGATTTTGTAAAGATGAATTTACTGGTTATCAAGAGCCAACGATTGGAGGTATTAATTTTAATTTTAAATTTAAATTTAATTTTAATTTTAATTTTAATTTAATTTTAATTTTAATTTTAATTTTAATTTTAATTTTAATTTTAAATTTAATTTTAAATTTTAATTTTAATTTTAATTTTAATTTTAATTATAATTTTAATTATAATTTTAATTTTAATTTTAATTTTAATTTTAATTATAATTTTAATTTTAATTATAATTTTAATTATAATTTTAATTTTAATTTTAATTTTAATTTTAATTTTAATTTTAATTTTAATTTTAATTTTAATTTTAATTTTAATTTTAATTTTAATTTTAATTTTAATTTTAATTATAATTTTAAAAATGAATTTAGTTTCTTTTTTAACAAAATCAATGGTTATTAATGATACACAAGTATATTATTTTATTTCCAAGAAATTATTTATAATTCTTAGTTTTAAAAAATTAAAAAATCAATTTAAAAATCAAATTTAAAAATTCAAGATTAAACTTCAAATATGGGATACAGCTGGTCAAGAACGTTATCATAGTTTAACACCAATGTATATTCGAAATGCAACAGCAGCAGTTGTTGTTTATGATATTACAAAAAAAGTGAATATGATTAAATCAAAATGAAAATCAAAAATTAAAAATTAAAAATTAAAAATTAAAATGAAAAAAGGAAACTTTAGAAAAAGCTAAAGATTGGATTTATCAGCTTTTGAGCCAAACATCGGATGTGCTTATAGCCATTGCAGGGAATAAATATGATTTGACGGATGTGCGGGAAGTTGATAAAGAAGAGGTAAAATCATATGCAGAAGAAAATCGGTTGATTTTTTATGAAACTTCAGCAAAAACAGGAGATGGAGTTGTCCCTTTGTTTTCTGAATTAGGTACATCAATCATAAACACATAATCGCAAAACCTTCTTTGCACATAAATATACACATGATTTTGCCGATTTTTATTGGCAGAATTCAATTGAAAAAATTACTGTTTATCTGATCAAATTTTTTGTTTTTTTGGATATTAATTTTTGGATCAATGATTTGGATCGGGATCGTAAAAATACATATTCGGCAAATGGAATCAATGCAGCAAATAATCTGTGCATGATCCACCATTCAAATATTCAGTCAGAAAAGCATCAGGAAAAGGAAGAAAAAATAAAGACAGAAAATAATGGATTTGTAGATGTGAATATGGCTCATAAAGCGAAACAGAACAAGGGATGCTGTTAGGTATAGGAAGGCTCTATGTGCGGTATTTGTTGAGAGTTTTTTTGGGATAATAATTGGGCGGATTGGTGTTTTTTCATTCAGATTTTTTTCAATTAAATTCAATTAAATTCAATAAATTGTTTTTGAAGATTTTTTATTAAACAAAAAAAAAACATCAAAAAAATTTTTTTCATTTTTCTTCTTAATTAAAAAAAAAAATAGAGAATGAAAGTTTTTTATTTTTTGGTTTTAATTTTTGTTTTGAGTTCAATTCAAGCATACAAACATAAAGCGTTTCATGAGGTTATTCAAGAAAAGCCATCAGATCCAGAAAATGTGTTTTGGTTTGATCAAGAGCTTGATCATTTTGATTTCTTGAGCAAAGAAACTTTTAGACAGAGATATTATGTTAATGATACTAATTATGTTGCTGGTGGTCCTGTTTTTCTTTTTCTTGGTAAGATTTTTTATAAAAACAAAACTCATTTATAAAATTAAAATTCATTTATAAAACAAAATTAAATTTAAATTCATTTATAAAATTAAATTAAATAAAATTATAAAATTAAATTAAAATTAAATTCATTTATAAAATTAAATTCATTTATAAAATTAAATTAAATTCATTTATTAAATTAAATTAAATTAAAATTCATTTATAAAATTAAATAAAATTCATTTATAAAATTAAATTAAATTCATTTATAAAATTAAATTAAATTAATTTATAAAATTAAATTAAATTCATTTATAAAATTAAATTAAATTCATTTATAAAATTAAATTAAATTCATTTATAAAATTAAATTAAATTCATTTATAAAATTAAATTAAATTCATTTATAAAATTAAATAAAATTCATTTATAAAATTAAATTAAATTCATTTATAAAATTAAATAAAATTCATTTATAAAATTAAATTCATTTATAAAATTAAATTAAATTCATTTATAAAATTAAATTTAATTCATTTATAAAATTAAATTTAAATTCATTTATAAAATTAAATTAAATTCATTTACAAAATAAAATTAAATTCATTTATAAAATTAAATAAAATTCATTTATTAAATTAAATAAAATTCATTTATAAAATTAAATTAAATTCATTTATAAAATAAAATTAAATTCATTTATAAAATTAAAATAAAATTCATTTATAAAATTAAATTTATTTATAAAATTAAATAAAATTCATTTATAAAATTAAATTTAAATTCATTTATAAAATTAAATTAAATTAAAATTAAATAAAATTCATTTATAAAATTAAATTTAAATTCATTTATAAAATTAAAAATAAAATTCATTTATAAAATTAAATTAAATTCATTTATAAAATTAAATTTAAATAAAATTTATTTATAAAATTAAATTAAATTCATTTATAAAATTAAATTTATTTATAAAATTAAATTAAATTCATTTATAAAATTAAATTAAATTTATTTATAAAATTAAATTAAAATTAAATTCATTTATAAAATAAAATTAAATTTATTTATAAAATAAAATTAAATTCATTTATAAAATTAAATTAAATTCATTTATAAAATTAAATTAAATTCATTTATAAAATAAAATTAAATTCATTTATAAAATTTAATTAAATTTATTTATTAAATTAAAATTAAATTCATTTATAAAATTAAATTAAATTCATTTATAAAATTAAATTAAATTCATTTATTAAATTAAAATTAAATTCATTTAATTAAATTAAATTAAAATTTATTTGTAAAATTGATAAAATTAATATTGAAAAATTTTTAGGAGGTGAAGGCGAATTAACTGACAAATGGATTCAAGAAGGATTAACTGTCGAACTCTCAGTAATGTACAACGCATTAGTAGTAGCACTTGAACATCGATACTACGGAGAATCTATGCCATTTGACGAACTCAAAACAGAAAACATGAAGTACTTATCATCACAACAAGCACTAGCAGATATTTTAAAGTTCCGAGATTTAATCATGAAGAAATACAGCCTTCCCGAAAACACAAAATGGATCAGTTTCGGATGTTCTTACTCAGGCGCATTATCACTGTGGCTGCGAATAAAATACCCACATTTGATCGCAGGAGCTTATTCAGGAAGTTCACCAGTTGAGGCCAAGATGGACTATGTCGAATACGACGAGACATGCGAAGCAGCACTTTCAGCCACAGATTCAAGCTGTCTTAATTCGGTACAAACAGCTTTTAGTTCAATCAGGGATCTCCTTGAAACTGAAAACGGAAGAGTTCAACTTCAGCAAATGTTCAACACCTGTCAGCCTATTGACACCGATGATCGGATCAAACTTTTTAAATATAACGTCATCGGCGCTATTCAGGGTTCGGTGCAATATAATAACGCACCTTCCTTCCCGCGATTGGCTCTCTGCCAGGCAATGAATAGTGCAACTGATAAAATTTCAGCATATGCTCAACTTAATAATGAAATGAATGGAAATTTATGTTTGGATTTAACTTATGATTTTATTACAAACAGAACAGCAGCCCCAGAAAATAATGGACGACCCTGGTACTGGCAGAAGGCAAGCGAGTTTGCATACTACAAGAATAGTCCCGATGGGAGTCAAATTTTCTTCCGTGATATTGATGCTGAATTTCACAATAAAATTGTCGAGATTGGTTTTGGTGAATATTTAACGCCTCGTGTTGGTTTCACAAATGAATTCTATGGTTCTAAGTCTCCTGTTGTTAATGATGCTATATTTACTAATGGTCTTTATGATCCCTGGAGTAAGCTTAGTGTTTTGAAGGATATTGGTGATGTTAGTTCAATCATTTATACTTCATCTGGTCATTGTGCTCCTGTTTATCCTTTTGATCCAAAAATGCCTTCAGATGTTCAAAAGGCGAGAAATGATGTTGGTGTGTTTGTCAGAAACATTATTTTGCAGGATTAATTCCTTTCAAAAATTAATTTCTTTCAAAAATTAATTTCTTTCAAAAAAAGAATTTCTTTCAAAAACGAATTTCTTTCAAAAAAGAATTTCTTTCAAAAAAAGAATTCCTTTCAAAAAAAGAATTTCTTTCAAAAACGAATTTCTTTCAAAAATTAATTTCTTTCAAAAAAGAATTCATTTCAAAAAAAGAATTTCTTTTCTTTTTTCGATTCAATAAGCAATTCAAAAGAATAAAACAAAATTTCCCAATTCTTCTTTTAAAAGTTATTTTGTTTTTGAAATTTGTTTTGAGTTTATTCCGTTTTTTAGCTTTAAAAAGAAAATGAAAAAAAGAATGAATTTTTGAAATCAAATTTGAAATCAATTTGAAATCAATTTTGAAATGAAATTTGAAATCAATTTTGAAATCAAATTTGAAATGAATTTGAAATCAATTTTGAAATGAAATTTGAAATCAAATTTGAAATGAATTTGAAATGAATTTTTAAATCAATTTTGAAATGAATTTGAAATGAATTTGAAATGAATTTTTAAATCAATTTTGAAATCAAATTTGAAATGAATTTGAAATGAAATGTTTTAAATGAAAAAAGTTTCAAGTTCATCAACTTCCCATGATTTAGGTGAACCAGCTAAATAACTTTTCGCTTCATTTGTTCCTTTTTCAATTCCATCAGGCAACTCAAAACTAACTCCAAAATTTGAACCACCACCTTTAAATTTTCGATCAAACCAAAAATCTGGATAATATTCATTTCCTAAATCAGGACTTAATTCTCCTCTTCCGAAATTTGGACGTGAACCTAAATGATCATAATAGAGAGCATAACCGACTTCTTCTTGTTTAACTGGAAACTTCATAGGTTCTCTATCATTCTTATCATTTCTTAATGAAAAAATAAATGCATCTGGATCAGGAATAAATCCATCAGCTCCATAATCAAAACTCCATTTAGATCTATCCTCTGTCCATCCAGCTTTGGTATATCCTCCAAAAATGAAATTATCTGTTGTTTTAGCAATAACTAATACTTTTCCTTTTTCCATAACTTTTTGACACCATAATTTAGAATTAAGTCCATCTCTTTTTGTTGAAAATCCTTTCTTCATTTTAGAGAGAAATTCATTATCATTTATCCATTCTTTTAATTTTCTGAAATCTTTTATTTCTTTAATTATTGTTGAATCAATTCTAATTCTTGATTTGAAAATGAATGATTTTTCATTTTGACTTTCTTTTTCAATAAATTCTTCTGGATTTTCAAGTTTTTGGAATTCAATTAATTTTTCTTTAATATCATTTGGAATTAAATCTTCTTCTTCTTTTAAAGTGTTTTCAAGTTCTTCTTTTGAGAAATCAACAAATCTGATCTTATCAATAACATTTGAAATTTGCTTTTGTAATTTTTCTTTTTCTTCTTTATCAAGTTTTTGATTTTCTTTTTCTTGATTTAAATTAACTTTATGTTTTCCCCATTTCATTAATGATTCAAAAATTTCAAGTTCATTTATAAAAATTTCATCATTGGATAATATTGAATTTAAATGATTTTCTTCAAGTTCAACAAAAAACGGAGTTTTGATAAATTCATGAAAATTTGCTAAAAGAAATTGATAAGCAGAATCAAATAATTGATTGAAATTCATTGATTCAGAAAATTTAAGAACATCAACAACAATTTCAAGTTGTAAATTGTTTTGAATAAAGTTTAAAGTAATTTCAATTAATTCATCAATTAAGTACTTTGTTGAAAAAATTAAAATTTCGATTGCATTTTCTAAATTAATTCCAATTTTTCCTGAATAAAAATAATTCAAAATTAAGGATATAATTGAACTTGAAAAATCTTTTAAAACAACTTTGTTTTCTTGAAACTCTTTCATTTTGGAATTGAAAAGAGATTTAAAATATTGACTTCTTGAAGAAAGTATTGATTTATGAGTTTTAAATGTTATTGGAATTGAATCTTCATTTTGTTGACAAATTATTTCAAAATCAAAATAATTTTCTTCTTGGTTTTCAAATAAAGTTTTTAAATCATTTGAAAGCTTTTCTAAATTTGAATAATTTTCCATTTATTTTTTTTAAAAAATAATAAAAATGAAAATGATGAAATAAAAAAATTTTTTTCTTTTTAAATTAATTTTTCAAAATTAGAACTTCTTTTTTTTGAAGACAACTTAATATTTATTTTAAACAATAAATTATTTTTGATCATTTATTAAATTTATTTTTTAAATTATTTATTTTAAATTTATTTAACTTTTTCATTTATTCAGTTTATTTTCAATTAAATTTATTTATTTAATTAAATTTATTCCAAATTATTTTAAATTATTTAATTAAATTTATTTTTTTATTAAATTTATTCTAAATTATTTAATTAAATTTATTCTAAATTATTTTATTAAATTTATTCTAAATTATTTATTAAATTTATTTTAAATTATTTAATTAAATTTATTCTAAATTATTTAATTAAATTTATTCTAAATTATTTAATTAAATTTATTCCACTTTTTTTATTTATTTATTTTAAATTATTTAATTAAATTTATTTTAAATTATTTTTTTAAATTAAATTTTATTCCAAATTATTTTATTAAAAACATTTGACTAAATTGATTTTGAAATTAATTAAAACATTTGACTAAATTGATTTTGAAATTAATTTTGAAATTTGTTTTGAATTTATTCCGTTTTTTAGCTTTAAAAAGAAAATGAAAAAAAGAATGAATTTTGAAATGAATTTGAAATCAATTTTGAAATGAAATTTGAAATCAAATTTGAAATGAATTTGAAATGAATTTTTGAAATGAATTTGAAATCAAATTTAAAATCAAATTTGAAATGAATTTGAAATGAAATGTTTTAAATGAAAAAAGTTTCAAGTTCATCTATCTCCCATGATTTAGGTGAACCAGCTAAATAACTTTTCGCTTCATTTGTTCCTTGTTCAATTCCATCAGGCAACTCAAAACTAACTCCAAAATTTGAAACACCACCTTTAAATGATCTTTCAAACGAAAAATCTGAATAATATTCATTTCCTAAATCAGAACTTAATATTCCTCTTCCGAAACTTGGAAGTAAACCTAAATGATCATACCAGAGAACATAATCTACTTCTTCTTGTTTAACTGGAAACTTCATAGGTTCTCTATCATTCTTATCATTTCTTAATGAAAAAATAAATGCATCTGGATCAGGAATAAATCCATTATCTCCATAATCAACACTCCATTTAGATCTATCCTCTGTCCATCCAGCTTTGGTATATCCTCCAAAAATGAAATTATCTGTTGTTTTAGCAATAACTAATGCTTTTCCTTTTTCCATAACTCTTTCACCCCATAATTTAGAATTAAATCCATCTCTTTTTGTTGAAAATCCTTTCTTCATTTTAGAGAGAAATTCATTATCATTTATCCATTCTTTTAATTTTCTGAAATCTTTTGACTTTCTTTAATTATTGTTGAATCAATTCTAATTCTTGATTTGAAAATGAATGATTTTTCATTTTGACTTTCTTTTTCAATAAATTCTTCTGGATTTTCAAGTTTTTGGAATTCAATTAGTTTTTCTTTAATATCATTTGGAATTAAATCTTCTTCTTCTTTTAAAGTGTTTTCAAGTTCTTCTTTTGAGAAATCAACAAATCTGATCTTATCAATAACATTTGAAATTTGTTTTTGTAATTTTTCTTTTTCTTCTTTATCAAGTTTTTGATTTTCTTTTTCTTGATTTAAATTAACTTTATGTTTTCCCCATTTCATTAATGATTCAAAAATTTCAAGTTCATTTGTGAAAATTTCATCATTGGATAATATTGAATTTAAATGATTTTCTTCAAGTTCAACAAAAAACGGAGTTTTGATAAATTCATGAAAATTTGCTAAAAGAAATTGATAAGCAGAATCAAATAATTGATTGAAATTCACTGATTCAGAAAATTTAAGAACATCAACAACAATCTCAAGTTGTAAATTGTTTTGAATAAAGCTTAAAGTAATTTCAATTAATTCATCAATTAAGTACTTTGTTGAAAAAATTAAAATTTCGATTGCATTTTCTAAATTAATTCCAATTTTTCCTGAATAAAAATAATTCAAAATTAAAGATATAATTGAACTTGAAAAATCTTTTAAAACAACTTTATTTTCTTGAAACTCTTTCATTTTGGAATTGAAAAGAGATTTAAAATATTGACTTCTTGAAGAAAGTATTGATTTATGAGTTTTAAATGTTATTGGAATTGAATCTTCATTTTGTTGACAAATTATTTCAAAATCAAAATAATTTTCTTCTTGGTTTTCAAATAAAGTTTTTAAATCATTTGAAAGCTTTTCTAAATTTGAATAATTTTCCATTTATTTTTTTTAAAAAATAATAAAAATAAAAAAAAAAAAGAAACAAAAAAATTTTTTTCTTTTTAAACTAATTTTTCAAAATTAGAACTTCTTTTTTTTGAAGACAACTTAATATTAATAAACAATAAATTAATTTGATCATTTTTAATTAAATTTATTTTAAATTACTTATTTAATTTTATTTAATTTCATTTATTCAGTTTATTTTATTAAATTTATTTTAAATTAAATTTTATTTTATTTAATTTAATTTATTCCAAATTATTTAATTAAATTTATTCTAAATTATTTAATTAATTTAATTCCAAATTATTTAATTAAATTTATTCTAAATTATTTTATTAAATTTATTCTAAATTATTTAATTAAATTTATTCCACTTTTTATTAAATTTATTCTAAATTATTTAATTAAATTTATTTTAAATTATTTTATTAAATTTATTCCATTTTTATTTATTTTATTTTAATTTATTTAATTAAATTTATTTTAAATTATTTTATTAAATTTATTCCAAATTATTTTATTAAATTTATTCTAAATTATTTTATTAAATTTATTTTAAATTATTTAATTAAATTTGTTTAAACTTTTTATTTATTTTTATTTTAAATTATTTAATTAAATTTATTCTAAATTTATTTAATTAAATTTATTCTAATTTATTTTAATTAAATTTATTCTAAATTATTTAATTAAATTTATTCCACTTTTTATTTATTTATTCAAATTTATTTTAAATTATTCCACTTTTTTTTATCCAATTTTTTTTATTAAATTTATTCCACTTTTTTTATTTATTTTATTCCAAATTATTTTATTTTAATTTATTCCACTTTTTATTAAATTTATTCTAAATTATTTAATTAAATTTATTCTAAATTATTTAATTAAATTTATTCTAAATTATTTTATTAAATTTATTCCACTTTTTATTTATTTTATTTTAAATTCATTTTAAATTATTTAAATAAATTTATTTTTTTTATTTATTTAATTTTAAATTATTTTATTAAATTTATTCTAATTTATTTAATTAAATTTATTCTAAATTATTTTATTAAATTTATTCCACTTTTTTTATTTATTTAATTTTAAATTATTTTATTAAATTTATTCCACTTTTTTTATTTATTTTAATTTAAATTATTTAATTAAATTTATTTTTAAATTTTTTATTAAATTTATTCTAAATTATTTTATTAAATTTATTTTAAATTATTTTATTAAATTTATTCTAAATTATTTTATTAAATTTATTCTAAATTATTTTATTAAATTTATTCCACTTTTTTTATTTAAATTTTATTTTATTTTAAATTATTTTATTAAATTTATTTTAAATTATTTAATTAAATTTATTTTAAATTATTTAATTAAATTTATTCCACTTTTTAATTAAATTTATTTTAAATTACTTATTTAATTTTATTTTATTAAATTTATTCTAAATTATTTTTATTAAATTTATTTTAAATTATTTTAATTAAATTTATTCCACTTTTTTATTAAATTTATTTTAAATTATTTAATTAAATTTATTTTTAAATTATTTAATTAAATTTATTCTAATTTATTTAATTAAATTTATTCTAAATTATTTAATTAAATTTATTTTAAATTATTTTATTAAATTTATTCTAATTTATTTAATTAAATTTATTCTAAATTATTTTATTAAATTTATTCCACTTTTTTTATTTATTTAATTTTAAATTATTTAATTAAATTTATTTTAAATTTTTATTAAATTTATTTTAAATTATTTAATTAAATTTATTCTAAATTATTTAATTAAATTTATTCTTTTTTATTTATTTAATTTTAAATTATTTAATTAAATTTATTTTAAATTATTTAATTAAATTTATTCTAAATTATTTTATTAAATTTATTTTAATTTATTTAATTAAATTTATTCTAAATTATTTAATTAAATTTATTCTAAATTATTTAATTAAATTTATTCTAAATTATTTTATTAAATTTATTCCAAATTATTTAATTAAATTTATTTTAAATTATTTTATTAAATTTATTCTAAATTATTTAATTAAATTTATTCCACTTTTTTTATTAAATTTATTCCACTTTTTTTATTAAATTTATTTCTAAATTATTTAATTAAATTTATTTTAAATTATTTTATTAAATTTATTTTAAATTATTTTATTAAATTTATTTTAAATTCCTTTTTTTAGATTTGTTTGAAAAATTTCATCAAAAAAAAAAAAAAATTTTTGTTTTTGTTTTTGTTTTATTTTATTGTTTTGTTTTGTTTTATTGTTTTTATGTTGAGTTGTTAAAAAAAAAATAAATAAGAATAATCTGTCGTAAAAAATAGAAGAAAAAATTTCAAAAAAAAAAGAAAAAAAATTTATTAAAAAAATTATTTCATTTTTTTTTCATTTTGCTTCAAAAAAAACAAAGAAAAAAATGAATAAAATAATAATAAAAATAATACTTTCAATTTTAATAATTCAAACAGTATTAAACACAAAATTAGTTTGGGTTGAAGAAGGAACAATAATAACAACAAACGGACAATCACAAGACAACTTTGGATTCAGCGTTAAAATCAGTGAAGATACTATTGTGTCCGGAGCACCACAAGCAACAATAGCAAACAAAAGCGGACAAGGAGCAGTTTATATATTTCAAAATAACGGAACAAATTGGAATCAAATGCAAATTTTGACAGCTAGCGACGGAAAAGCTGGCGACAATTTCGGAAACAGTTTGGCTATCCAGGACTCAATTCTCGTCATCGGCGCTTATTATTCTAACGTTTCCACTAACCATTCACAAGGAAAAGTTTATGTTTTCCAAAATAACGGAACAAATTGGATCGAAAGTCAAATTTTGACAGCTAGCGACGGTTCTTCTGGTGATTGGTTCGGAAAAAGCGTGGCAATCAATGGAAATTATATTGCGATCGGTGCGCAAAATGCGAATACAAGCGCAAACGGAGTCAATCAAGGAAAAGCTTATGTTTTCCAAAATAACGGAACAAATTGGAATCAAATGGAAATTTTGACAGCTAGCGATGGCGCTTCAGGAGATTGGTTCGGAACAAGCATAGGTGCAAATGGGAACTATATTGTGATAAGCTCAGTCAGAGCAAATGTCAGCAATAACACTCAACAAGGAAAAGTGTATGTTTTTACAAATAACGGAACCAATTGGATCGAAAGTGAAATTTTGACAGCTAGCGATGGTGCTTCTGGAGACGCTTTTGGATCAAGTATTGCTATTCTCGCAAACGACATCATCATCGGATCTCCAAAGGCAGAGGTCGGCACTAATGCAGACCAGGGCAAAGCGTATTACTACCAGAACAATGGATCGAGCTGGGTCCAGAAAAGTATTCTTGTGGGAACTAACGGAGCAAAAGGCGATAATTTCGGTGCAAGTGTTGATGTTTCTTCTGAATATCTCATTGTTGGCGGTCCAAGAGCAGCCGTCGACGGAAAAACCGACCAAGGAAAAGCATGGATGTTCAGCAAACAAGGCGGCGATTGGACAAGTGATGGTGAGGTTGTTTCTAGAGATGGGCAAGCCCACGACAACTTCGGAAGTAGTGTGAGTATTTCTGTCAACCGCTCTGCAGTCGGTGCTTTTGGCGCAGAAGTCGGCCAGAACACGGAACAGGGAAAGACTTATTTTGTGGGACTTGTTGAAGCGCCTCCGCCAGTTACGATTGATTTTTGCGGTGCAATGTTTTCGCAATTCAATTGCACTTGGGAAGATCTTGGAAGTGACATTTCTTATGACATCAATTACAACGGAAACTGGCAAAATATCAATAATTCGCAGTATAACGGAACAAGTTACACAAAAGTGTTTGGATCACCAGAATTTACTGATATCACAGGAAACGTTGATTATTCTGTGCAAATCCGAGGATGTAACACAACAACAACAGCATGTGGAGATGGATCAACAGTTTACAATGTGTTGACACGAATTGACGCAGTAAAGACTTTATCCGGAATTCCAAGTGGAGATTACATTGATTTATCATGGAACTATCCAGATGTTCCAATGGAAAACAGTGTACCAAAGTTGAATCACTATTTGATTTCTTATAAGGGAACGGGACCAACATCAATGGTGTCAGTTTCAAATATTACTTTGACAGCTAGAATTTCCAATTTAACAACAACAGAACAATATGCCATCAAGATTTGGGCCTGCAGAACCGCTCTTTGCACAGGTGAGGATGCTGGAGAGGATAGTTCAATTGATGTCACAACCTCATTTGGAACTGTAAATGATCTCTATTGTGTTAGTTCAGGCTTCACTAGTTTGTATTGTTCTTGGTCTCCTCCTCAATCCACTTTTGTTCCTTATTTCTATAATCTTACTTATATTACCTCAATGCCTAGTGAAAATGGTACGGAAATTGTTAACTCTACCCAGGAAATGTTCGATATTTCTTATCCTCTTCGTCCTTATACTGTCTATCTTTCTGCTTGTAATCAGGATTCTTATTGTGGTATTCTTTCTCAATATGATCTTTATGCTGGTTATAGTTCAGCTTCTTTTGTTTCTTTTGTCTTTTGGTTTGTTGCGTTACTTTTTGTTTTTGTTTGGTAGAGAACACAAGAATTTTTAAAGAATTTTATAAAAGAATTTAACAAGAATTTAACAAGAATTTAACAAGAATTTTATAAAAGAATTTATAAAAGAATTTAACAAGAATTTAACAAGAATTTAACAAGAATTTATAAAAGAATTTAACAAGGATTTTATAAAAGAATTTTATAAAAGAATTTTAAATCAAAATTTTAAATCAATTTTAAATCAATTTTTAAATCAATTTAATTAGAAATTTTAAATCAATTTTATAAAAGAATTTAACAAGAATTTAACAAGAATTTATAAAAGAATTTTATAAAAGAATTTAACAAGAATTTAACAAGAATTTAACAAGAATTTAACAAGAATTTTATAAAAGAATTTAACAAGAATTTTAAAAAAGAATTTATAAAAGAATTTAACAAGAATTTAACAAGAATTTTATAAAAGAATTTTTAAAGAATTTTTAAAGAATTTTTAAAGAATTTTAAATCAATTTTTTAAAAGAATTTTAAATCAATTTTATAAAAGAATTTAACAAGAATTTAACAAGAATTTTTAAAGAATTTATAAATCAATTTTTAAATCAATTTAATTAGAAATTTTAAATCAATTTTTTAAATCAATTTTTAAATCAATTTTATAAAAGAATTTTTAAAAGAATTTTAAATCAATTTTATAAAAGAATTTAACAAGAATTTTAAATCAATTTTATAAAAGAATTTTTAAAAGATTTTTTAAAAGATTTTTAAAAGATTTTTAAAAGATTTTTTAAAGATTTTTATAAGATTTTTAAAAGATAAAAAATATTAAAAGATTTTTAAAATTCTTTATTAAATTATTTCTTCTTCTTTGAATCAATATTTCTGGGAAGTTTCCTTTCAAAAGTTGTTTTCCCTAAAATAATCTTCTCTTTCCTTGATTTCTCTTCATTAACACTTCCAAGTAATAACCTTAATTTTGCTGAATCAATAATTCTCTCAGTTTCTTTTTGATATACTATTGACTTCCTTCTCTCTTTCTCATCTTCCTTATTCAACTGATCCCTCTTTAAATTAACATCTCCCAACTTTTCTTTCTCTTCTAAATTTCCTAATTCCCTCTTTGAATCCAAATCAATGCTTTTTTCTTGTTCTCTTAAAAATTGATTGTGTTTTTTCAAAGCATTTATAAATTTTCGATTTTTTTTATCAGAAATATCATTTCCTTTCAACAATTTCAAAGCAAGTAAATCCATTTCACTTTCCGTTTTTTTTGACGGTTTATTTGAAGACGAAAAAATTGTTTTCTTGAGAATTTCAGTTGAATTTGAAAGAACAAATTTCGCAAGATCAAATGCAAATTGTCTTAAAAAATTATTCCATGTCCAAGCAGTACTTGAATAAGTAAAATCATTTGTTTGCAGTTCTAAATCCTCGAAATTCGCAAAGAATTTTTTCTGCTCATCTTTGAAACTAATTTTAAGCTCAATTGATGTCACTTTGATATAATTGAAAATAATGTTTCTTGATGCTCGATATTTCATAAGTGTAAGATCATCAATTGCACGTTGCTTTGTTTTCTGTTTAACTAGGTTCGTTGTTTCCTGCGGTTTTTTTTTCTGATTCTTCCCTTTTTTCAATGTGTTTTCTTCATTCCATTTTTCGCCTAATCCGGTTTTCTTATTTTTTGCTTGATTATTTTTTTCAACATTTGACAAATGATTGCTATTATTGCTAATATTCTCATTTCCAGTTGTTTCTGATAAATTTTCATTTTTGGAACCATCATCATTTCGAACAAAAAAATCTTGCAAATGCGAATCTTTCAATCTTTCATTGGGAACAAAATTTGCATGAAGACTCGAGAAATCTTGTTTCAAAAGAGTTTCTAGAACAATAACTGGATCTTGAATAACATAAACCTGCTGGTCTGAATTAGATTCAACAATATTTGGATCAATAACTTCAACTGAATCAAATGAGTTTCGCGAGTGATGCGCGCTTTTTGATTCATTTATATTCGCTGAAACAACAACAGCAACATTTTTTGGATCATTTTCCAAATCCTTTTTGGCTTTTCCTTTCTTCTTAAAAAACGGCAGATGAAGTTTTGCTCGAAAACCTTTTTTTGCTTTTGTCTTTATATCCTCATTTTTCTGCAATCCATGACCTGAATCACCACCTCCAAGTCCTTGTAAAAATTTCTGTCTTGCTTTATCTTTTGGATTTTGTGCCTGGAATGATTCAATAAATTGAATTCGATGTTTTTGTTTTGCTGTTTTTTTGCGATCCTTTGAATTTCCAATCTCGCGATTTTTGGGGTTGATTTTCTCATTCATATTCACATCCAAATCAGTGGGATTGCTCATCCCAAATTTCTCATCAAAAATACTCACAATGCCATGATAACTATCGATATTTTTGCTTGGATTGTCGAAATTTTCAAATAAAAAGTGGTACATTTTAACACAAAAATCCTTAGTCAATTTGATTGTGATTGGATGAATATTGACTTCAAAATGGTCGTAAATCTGGATTCCTCCAACAGGAGCACTTGTCTTGGCTCTGATCAAGAAGGATGTGTTATCCTTGCTCCATCCCTGCTCTCTCATATGCGTTGGAATAAGCACATCAGGATAAATTGACTTCCGATCTAAATTCTGAATCAAAATGGAGCTAAATTCGTATCTGTTTGAAGACGAACCGTCTTCGTATTCAACGATAACTCCTCGTAATTTAGAAAGACTAATTCGTGTAAAAGCCTGTTTGAATTCATCCACAAGTTCCCATCCCATTTCCGAAAATAAATACCGCATCTGATACGTTGGGATCTTAAGTTTTTCCTTCTTTTTTTGCGTTTCCATTCTTAGTTTAATAAACTCAGTTATTTTCCGCATTTCCTCTTGTTTGCGTCGAATCTGCTCAAGAAGATGCTCTTGTTTCTTCACATTTTCTCGGTTCATTTGCGAACCATCTTTATCCTGCGAGGTTTGCTGGAAAGCGAGTAAAGTCTCTGAAATACTCACTTCTTTTTTCAACATTTGCAGTTGCGATTTTTTCTCAACAAGTCCTTCTTCTTTGTCAATATCCAGCGATAAAAGCTCCTCATCGATTTGCTCTTGGAAAAAAGCACGCGGTGTTTTACCGCCAAAGATCCACATCAAAACATCATAAAATTGTTGATATTCGCGGGAATTTGTTCTGAGGAAAAATTTCTTAAAATAAATAGTGAAATCATCAACTTTGTGATTTGTTTCAAAAATTCCATATTCATCTCCCCGTTTTTTTGTGTGGATATATGTTTTTCTGTTGTATAATGTCCAATAAATATGCCACAAAGAAAGTGGGACAATTTGCTTGAGCTCTGAGCCCTTGATTTCTCGTTCATTCAATTTAATATATCGTGCTGGAACCCACAGAATTTGACTTGATTCTTGGTTTATTTTGCGTGAGTTTTGCAGCGTTTTCTTATCAAATTTCGTATTTGTTTTTGCTGTGAAGATTTGCGAATTACTAAATGCAATTTGAAGAAGATTCTTCTCAAAATCGGAATAACAAAGAAGAATCACATTTTCTGAAGGCATTACAAGACAAGCCTGAGCTTCTTCTGATTCCATATTGATTTGCATATAAATAAACTTGACTGAATAATTTTTTTCCATATCAACTTTGGTTTTCTTGATGTTTCTCAGCTCTTCTTCAACACGATCTGCATTTGTTTCTGTTATTTTTTGTTCTGTTTCTTTTTCTTTTTCTTTTTCTTTTTCTTTTTCTTTTTCTTTTTCTTTTTTCATTTTTTTGGAATTTCTTCGTTTTTTATCTTCAATATCTTCAATTTTATTCATAATCATTTGATAAGTATCAATCCATCCATATATTGCACTTCGTATATCTCTTGTAACATAAAATTTAAATTTATCAAATATCCATTTCTTTGGGAATTTCCCAAATTCTTTTTCTTCCTCAAATTCATTTTGATTTTGATTTTGATTTTGATTTTGATTTTGATTTTGATTTTGATTTTGATTTTGATTTTGATTTTGATTTTGATTTTGATTTTGATTTTGATTTTGATTTTCATGTTCACTTTCATTCTCACTTTCATTTTCATCAGCAATCCCTCCAAAAAGATAATCTGTTTTATGAAATTTTGTTGCAAATCTTCGTCGATTTTCCTTTTTTTGTTCTAAAATGTAATCATTTGCTTTGATATTTTGATTTGGATCTTTTTCTATTGTTTTTTGATATTGAATTTCATGACATCGAGCCCAAATATCTCCTAAGTAATCCCCTTCAGCTTTACTTTTTTGGAAAATCAATTCTCCTTCTGGTGTATAAAGAACAGAATATGATTTTTGGAAATGGATATAAGCTTTTGAAATTTCCCATTCTAAAATTTAAAAATTTAAAATTTAAAAATTAAAAATTTAAAAATTTTGAAAATTTGAAAATTATAATTAAAATTTACGCTCATTTCTTGTCATATTCCCAATAAATTGAACTTCTCGACTAAAAAATTCAATTCCATGGTTTGTTAATTTTTTATTTTTATCCAATTCTCTTTTCAAATCTTGGTTTATATCTTCTTCTTTTTCAATAAAATCATAAGTACGATTTTGATTTGAATTATTTTCATCATCTCTATTATTATTGTTATTATTATTATTATCATTATCATTATCATTATCGTAATCATCCTCACTAATATCAAAATGAGGCATTAATGTTGATGCAATTTGCCAAATTTTAAGATTAAAATCTTCAAGAGTGATTCCAAAATCAATTTCTTTGATATGCTTTCCAAATGAAGTTACAACAATATTTTTATTTTCATTTTTATTTTCATTTTCTTTTTTCTTTTCTTGAAAAATTTCGTTTCGATTCAACTTCTTTTTTTTAGAGCAAAGATGAATTGGTGGATCTGCAAAAAAATCCCATAATTCATAAATCCAGAGAATTGTATTCAAATCTGCTATAAAAGATGTTGTAATTTCATTTTGTTTTTCGTTTTGTTTTTCATTTTGATTTTCAGTTTTCATTTTCATTTTCATTTTGATTTTCATTTTCATTTTCACGAAAGCATTTCAAAACTGTCTTGATATTCAATCCATATGAACGAAATTGTGAATAAGTATCATAATCGAGATTGTTAAATTTTTGTAAATCAAGATCAACATTTCGATGATCAAAAGGATCATCACCCTCATTTTGTAATATCCAATTAAACCAAACATTTAATTGGAAACAGGGTGATTGAAAAGAAGCATTATTGCCTTGATAAGAAGGAATCTTTATAATACGCACAGCTTTGGAAACCCATTTTATTTTCCCAACATTGGAATTGATAATTGATGCATTTTGGAATTGTAATTGAAGACGAGAGAATTTTTTGTGTATTTTAACATGTTTCAACAAATCAACTTTCAAAAAATTACAATTAAAAATAAACTTCCCATGAAGCAGAAACCGAAATTTATCCCACCAAGCCAATTTTGGACTTGGATCTTTGCTTTTGGGTGTTAGACGATCTCCTGCAAGTGAAATCTCCCTGAAAACAGGTTCAAAAACTGGAGTATATGTGATTAATCCTTCTGAAGAATTAAGTTCAAGATTGTAAAAGTTTTTCATTGGAAGCATTGTGCGAGGTATTTTAATTTCTAATCCATCAAATGATATTTTCTGATAAAATACATGCTTTTCGTTGATTGCTTCTTCTTCACAAGTAATAAATATCCCTTTTAATATGACTTTTGCTAATGTTATTGGACAAAATGGGAAATCTCGAACTCGGGTTGAAACTTCTTCTGCTTGACAATATATACTGATCCCATAAATATCACTATATTCTATTTTTTGAGACTCTCCATTTTGCTTATAATAATCCAGCAAGGAAATCTGTTTCTTAAGATTGTCATATCCTGTTAATTCCTTCCCGTTTTGCATGATAAGATCCATATTATTCATACAAAGTCTGAAAAGTATTGCTTGGTTTTGTAAAAGATTTTTGAATTTCGATGTGCGTTTGCAATAAATTTCTGCATTCTTTTTCTCAAGAAGTTTGAACGCTTGAATTTTCTTTTCCCCAGAAACACCAAGTGCCTCAAGTTTTTGGGAAAGGATTTCATATCTATGTTTTTGTAATTTATATTCGTCTTGGAAAATATTGAAACTATTAGTCAAAAATATTTCAAAAATATCATCATCAAAATCAAAATTGAAATTGTCAGCTCGAATCCTCACGGGTATTTCTAAAGCATTCATCAATGACTTATCCTTTCTTTTATATTTTAAAAGCTCTCTCTGTCTTATTTTCACAGCTTTATATGTAACTTTAATATCGTCAAGTGCCTTCCCAAAATCAAATTCATAAGGCAACACAAACATAAATTGCTCGAAATTTAGCACTAATCCTTTTTCATCTGTTTTCTCCAATTCTTGTGGTTTTGCTCCATTAGTATATTCATATCGAAGAGGATATGATCCTTTGCTTCGATTGATTCCAAAATTCGCTTCAATAAAAGGTTTTGCATAATTTTCTTCAAGATAATTGCTAGTCAATTCAAATGCTCCTTTTGAGAATTGCATGATATTATTCCCATTAATAAGAAGCTCTGCTTGGTTAATTGTAAATATAAGTTCGTTTGTGAGAGCTTTAGTTTCATGGAGAATAATTGAAACAAAGACTTGATTATTACAATTAAAGTTGATAACAGATGCTGGAATTGATAATGTAATTGATTTGCGCAATTTTTTTTCTTCATTTTCTTTTTTTGCTTCATTTCCAATTAATTGCTTCAAAGAATCGCTCGCATGAATATAATAATTAATAATTGCAATTTGTGCATTTGCGAGCCATTCAATATAGCAATTACTTGAATATATATTATAAGAAGAGTCTGCTTCTTCAATTAATAAATTTTCAAAAGAAAGAAGTGTTGTATATTTCTTCGAAGCTCCTTCTGTTTGATAATAATGAAGACCAATATATTTGGTATTAATTTTGACAATATTTGTTGATGTGGAAAATGCAAAAGATAATTGGTTTGATTGTAAATAAATCCCATCTTTTTTTTCGGGAAATTGATTTTCCATATAAGATATTTTAATAAGTGTAATATCCACAGATAAATTGATTATTCTTGCTCTTTTCTTTGAAACTTGATTTTGTTCTGTTTTCTCTTTTTTCATCATCTTCATTTTTGCTTTTAATTGTAATATTGTTGATAATAAATCATCACTAAACCCAACTGTGAAAGATTGAGAACGGATTTGGATATTTAGATGATCTTTCTTATTATCGTTATCGTTATCGTTTTGTTCTTTTGTTGTACTTTTTGAAAGCGGAAAAGTTATGTTCATTTTCGTTTTCAGTAAATTGAATAGTTTGATCTTTTTTTGGTTTATTAAAAATACTTCAAATTGATCCAAATCAACTTTCATATTCATTGAATAGGATTCTTCCTTTTCAACATTTGCGTTTCTCATCAATTTTACTCGTAGATTTTCTTGAATTGGTTTTGATATATTAAATCCAAGTTGTATGCTTAACTTTGTGAGTAGAAAATTTGCAATTTTTTCAGAATTGATCGAGAATGCTGTATTGATTTTTTGAAATGATATTGAAACTGTAATTACAGAAAGATATGAATATAGTTTTGAATTATTGTTTGTTTTTTCTACTTGATTTGAAGAAGTCTTTTTCTTAAGAGGGATATTTTTTATAAAATTTTGAATTGATTCCAGACATTCATTATCAAGATCTAAATTGATGTTTTGGAAATTTAAACCAATTTGAAAACTTTTATTTTGTAAATTTTGCAAATGGGCTTCTTGTTCGATCAATTCCAAATTATTTTGGAGATCTTCTTTCTTATTGATTATCGATAAAGGAATCCTCATGTTTTCAAACTCAAAAAAAGTAAACTTTGGTTGAAGATTATTGATATTAAATGAGGTTGAATCTTGGGTATTAAATGAGAAAGTAGCCTTTTTGATATTAAATGAATCAGGATCTTCATTTGTTGGATTTTTAATTATAATTTGATCCAATTTTGAAGAAATGGTTTGTATTTGAGAATCGTTTATTTTCTCAAAAAAAACTAAAGAAATATCGTTAATATTCATTTTAAATTTTGACGATAACAAACTTTCTATTTTTTCAACAAATTCTTTTTGAATAAATTGCTTATCTACATCCTTTTCTTTTTGGATATCAGTTTCCTTCTTGCTTTTATTTTCTCCAAGAAATTCAGAAATGCTTTGAAGTTGGTCGAGATTAAATATTCCCATAATTGATTTTAAATTAAATTCTAAATCACGTGGTTTAGGTAAGAGAGTATCTTTGGAAAGCAAAATGACAAAATTAAAATCAAATTCTTCAAGATTAAGAATGAAATCCTGTTCTGGATCATTTTTGAGCAAAATTTGTTTAATTTTTGATTGCGAAAATGTTTGGTCATGAAGAATAGATTTGAAATTTTGAAACAAAAATTTAAATTCAAAGATGAAATTCTTATTTGAAGTGCCAAAATATTGAGTTTTAAGAGATATTTTTTTTTGCGAAATGGTAATAAATTTTCCATTTTCATTTTGAATTTGATTTTGATTTTGATTTTGAATTTGATTTTGATTTTGATTTTGATATTGATTTTGAATTTGAATTTGATTTTGATTTTGATTTTGATTTTGATTTTGAATTTGAATGAATAAATCATTAATTTGAAATTCTGCATAATTTAATAAATAAAAAACAGTTCGATATAAAAATTTGTTATATTTTTTCTTTCCTGAAAAATATTCCTTTTTTATATCATTTTCTTTTTTTTCTTTAATTTCTTTAATTTCTTTAATTTCTTGTTTTTCTAAAATGGGTTCTTTTTGAATTTTTGATTCACAAGGATTAATAATTATTGAAATTCCAATTATTGTGAAATTTAATTTTCTTGAAGATTTTCTTAATAAAGTAAAAGGATTAAAAGCTAATTTTTTTATTTTAATAATAAATTGCTTTTTATTTTTATTTTTATTTTTAATTTTTAAATTTTATTAATAAAAAAAATTTTTTTTTTATATTATTTACTAAATTTGATTTTTGAATTATAAGAGTAATATTTCTGAAAGCAAAAATTGATAATAAATCAAGAGAGAAATATGAATTTAATTTTTTTCTAATAAATTTACGAAGAAATAAATTAATTATAATTCTTAAAATTAGAAAAAGAATAAAAAATTTCAAAAGAAAACGTAAAATATTCATTTAAAATTGAAATGAAAAGAAAAAAAATGAAAAAAATAAAATTCCACTTTTAAAAAATCATTTTTTTTTCCTTTTTTTTTTTTTTTACAAAACATTTAAAATGTCTTTTATTGATTTTATTATTCATGTTAATAAATCAATTACTTATGTTTCAGTAAAAGAAACTTATTCTATTGAAGAATTTAAACAAGAATTATCACTTTATATAGGAATTGAACCAAAAAAACAATTTATAAAAGGTTTAAAAAATGAAAATGAAAAGGTTTTTAAAATTTAAAAACAAAAACAAAAACAAAAACAAAAAATATTTTTTTTTCCTTTTTTTCCTTTTTTTTTTTTTAATAAAATTAATAAAAATAAAAATAATAATAATAATAGGAAATTCTCAAAAATATGAATTTAAATCAACCTCATCATATTACAATAAAATCTCAAAATGATTTCAATTTAAAAAATTCAAAAAATTTAAAAAAAAAAGATTTGGATGAGATTAATTATCATTATTCTTATAGTGGAAATTCATCTCCAATTTCACAAAATTTCAAAAAAAATAGTTTTGAAAATACAGAAGGAACAACAAATACAAATCAAGTAAGGAAAAGAAAAAGAAAAATTATTTAAAAAAAAAAATTAATAAAAATTAATAATTTAAAAGCCACATTCACAAAGCAGGTTTGAAACAAAAATGCGTTTAGCTCAAAAAAATATACGTTCATATTCAACATCTAATTCTAATTCTAATTCTAATTCTAATTCTAATTCAAAATCAAAATCAACATCAAAATCTAAATCTAAATCAACATCAAAATCAAAATCTACATCTAAATCATATAAATCATCTAAATCAACATCTAAATCAACATCTAAATCAACATCTAAATCAACATCTAAATCATCTAAATCAACATCTAAATCAACATCTAAATCAAAATCAAAATCAACATCTAAATCAACATCAAAATCAACATCAAAATCAACATCAAATTCAAATTCAAAAAAAAAAGAAAAACCAAATTCAGATAGAAATTTTGATTTCAATTCCGATTCTGAAATTGATTCTGAAACAGAAACTGATTCTGATTCTGATTCTGATTCTGATTCTGATTCTAATTCTAATCATAATTCTAATTATAATTCTAATTATAATTATAATTCTAATTCTAATTCTAATTCTAATTCTAATTCTAATTCTAATTCTAATTCTAATTCTAATTCTAATTCTAATTCTAATTATAATCATAATTCTAATTCTAATTCTAATTATAATCATAATTCTAATTATAATCATAACCAAAATCAATTTCAAAATCAATTTCAAAATCAATTTCAAATTCAAAATCTAAATCAATTCCAAATTCAAAACTTAAATGAAAATAAATATAATTCTGATAAAAATGCAAATCAAATACAAATTCAAAATATAAATCGAAAATCTGAATCTGAAACAATTTCTGAAAGTGATTCTCCTAGTTATTCTCAAACAAATATAAATATAAATCAAATTCAAAATCAAAAATCATCCAAATCTAAATCTAAATCTAAATCTAAATCTAGATCTAATTCAAAATCAAAATCAAAATCAAAATCAACTTCAAATTCAATATCAATTTCAAAATCTAAATCAAAATCAAAATCAAATTCAATATCAACTTCAATATCAACTTCAAAATCTAAATCTAAATCTAAATCAAAATCAAATTCAATATCAACTTCAATATCAACTTCAAAATCTAAATCTAAATCAAATTCAATATCAACTTCAAAATCTAAATCAAAATCTAAATCTAAATCTAAATCTAAATCTAAATCAAATTCAATATCAACTTCAAAATCTAAATCAAAATCTAAATCAAAATCTAAATCAAAATCTAAATCAAAATCTAAATCAAAATCTAAATCAAAATCTAAATCAAAATCAAAATCTGAATCTAAAACAGTTTCTGAAAGTGATTCTGAAAGAAATACAAACCAAAAACAACCAATAAATCTCACACTTAATGGAATTAATGTTTTAAAAAAATTATCTGTTAATTCCCTCAAATCTTTTAATGGAAAAAATTTTAATTTTAATGATTGGGATCTTTTTCAAAAAAGTAAACCAAAAGGTTTCGAACTAAACTTCAACAAATCTTTAAATTTATCTAAACAAACTGATAATCTAAATCAAGAAATAAAATTCCCTTATGGAAAAAAAGATGAAAGTTCAGAAACAGATCCATTTATCTCAGAAAATACGTCAAATAGTGATGAAAATGATCAAAGTATTTTTTCAAATGAAAATGATAAAAAAAATCAAATTTCACAAAGTTTTTCTTCTGATGAACAAGAAAAATCGCAAATTGATAAAATGGATAATTTACAAAAAAATATTCATTCAAATTCTAATCAAGATGAAATTACTGATCCATATGATTTTATGCTTAATTTTTCAAAAGTAATTTCAAAAAAATTTGGATAAACTATTTTAAAATTTAAATTATTAATATTTCTATTATATTATATTATTATATTATTTTAAAGAATAATATTAATTCTGTTCATCCAAACTCAATTTTAATTCAAAAATTCCCAAAAATTTTTGGGAAAAAATATCAAAGAGTTTCAAACAAAGAAATTTTAAGAATAGCTTTGAAAAAAAATAAATCAGTAATATTTATTATTGGAGATTTGCAAACGAAAGAGAATATAAGAATGATTAAAAAATTTTTCTTGAATCCAGAAATTGGAAAAATAATTAGAACACATTTTTTAGTTTGGGCTTGTGATGTTCAATATGAGGAAAATATTGAGGCTTTATATTTAGCATTTCGAATAAAAGAATTTCCTTTTTTAATGTTTCATGACAAGAAAAAAATCCAAACTCTTGAAGGTTTTAAATTAATTTTTATAATTTTAATTCAAAATTTAAATTTTAATTTTTATAAATGAATTTTAAAAGGTGAAGGAATTACAGAAGAACAATTTAAAATAAAACTTAAAAGATTTATTCCTGATAAAAAATTAAAACAATTCCAAGGATTGCTTGTTCTTCCAAAAAATGATGATTCAAATTCAAGAATTAAATATGAAAAAAATTTGGAATATGAAAAATCAATAAGATCAGATCAAGCAAAAAAAGAATTAATAAAAAAGCAAAAAAAACTCAAAAAATCAATAAATAAAGATTCAAAATGTTATCCAAATGAACCTTTAGTAAATGATCCTGATCAAATTAGTATCAGATTTTCTTGTGAAGGAAGAACTTATGATAGAAGATTTTATAAAAATGATCTTTTGGATTCTTTATTTCTTCATCTTATTACTTTGAATCAAAATTATAAAGAAATTGAATTAATTGATATTGCTTCAAAACAAATTTTCTCTTATGATAATTGGGAAAATAGAAATAAACAAATAAATGAAGTTGGAATTAAACAAAACTCAAGATTTATTGTTAGAACAAAAGAAGATTAAAATTCTTTTTTAAAATTCTTTTTCAAAATTCTTTTTCTCTTTTCAATTAAAATTTTTAATAAAAAAAGAAAATTAAAAAAAAAAAAATTTTTTTTTATTATTTAAAAATCATTTTTTTTCTTATTCTTTATTTCAAATTAATTAATTTACTTTTTAAAATGACTAAATTTATAGGAGGAATTGATGGGTTAAAAATTTATTAAATTAATAAAAAAAGAAAAAGATTTGATAAATTAAAAAATTAATTAATTAATTAATTAAAAATTAAAAAATATTTTTTCTTCTTCTTTCTTCTTTCTTCTTCTTTTTATTTTTCAATTTTCAATTTTCAATAAAATTATTCAGAGGAGCAACAAACTCAACAATGGTTATTATGAAAAGTCCAGATGGAGAAATTATTGCTAGAGTAACTGGTGGTCCAACAAATCAATTTTTAGATTTTGAAGGAACAGTTTCAACAATAATTGAAATGACAAAAAAAGCAAAAGAACAAGCAAATATTCCTTCAGATCAACTTTTAGATTCCTTAGGTTTATCTTTAAGTGGACTTGAAAGTGAAAAAGAACAAAATAGAATGAAGAACGAACTTTCGAAATACGGTTTAAGTTCAAATTTTTATTTATGCAATGATTCTTTTGGTTCACTTGCAACAGCTTTTCAACCAAATACAGAACGAATTGTGGTTATTTCGGGAACTGGCTCGGTTTGCAGAATGATTGACAGTTCTGGTAAAGTTTATAGAGTTGGTGGTTGGGGTCATGTTCTTGGTGATGAAGGAAGTTGTAAACAAATAAACAATTATTTAAAAGAAAAAAAAAATTTTTTTTTTCACCTTTTGATCAAATTTTTTTCACCTTTTTGATCCAAAAAAAATTTTTTTCTTTTTCTTTTTTATTTTTAATAGCTTATTATGTTGCTATGAAAGCTGTTAAATCTGTTATTCGTTTTTTGGAAAAAAATGTTAAAGAGAAATATTTCGAATACGATCATAGTGTTTTAATTAGAATTGTATTTGAATATTTTCAAATTCATGATATTAATGAATTATTAGATATTTTTTATCGACGTTTTTCAAAAAACTATGTTGCTGGATTAACAAAATATCTTTCACAAGGTTTTTAGAAAACAAAAAAAAAATATTTATTTTAATAATTTTATTTTTTATATTTTTAAATAGAACTCAAAAATCAAGATCCATTATGTTCATTAATTTTTAAAAAAGCAGCAAAACAACTTGCAAGAATGATTTTAGCAGTTTTAAAGCAAAGAGGAAATGATTTGGAAAAAACACAAACACAAATTCAAATTCTTTGTTGTGGATCAATGTGGAATAATTTTACCGATTTCCAAAATGATTTTCTAAAAAATATCCGAAAAGGAATAAAAACAAAAATTAAATTTGTACAACTTACAGATACAAGTGCTATTGGTTCATGTTTATTAGCAGCTCATGAAAAAGAATATCCTTTAAATTTCAATCATTCTTCAGCAATTAGAATTTTATATGAAGAAAAATAACTTCTTTTTTTTCTTTTTCTTTTTTTCCTTTCATTTTCTTTCATTTTTTTTAATAAAATTTTGTTTTTTTTTTTTCATTTTTTTCATTTTTTTTTTAATTCAAATTTTATTATTTTTTTGCTTTTTTTTTTGTCAATTAAACAAACAAAAAAAAAAATTTTTTTATAATATTAAATAAGAATGAATAAAAACAATAAAACAAAAACACAAGAAAAAAACCAACAACAAAATCAACCAAAAAAACAAGAAAAACCAAAATTTGCCAAAAAATTTGAAACAAAAGGTAATTTTTAAAAACTATTCCAAAAAAGAAGAAAAATATGATTATAATTTTAATTTTAATTTCAATTTTAATTTATAATAAAGATAAAAAAGAATATTATGGACCAGATATTGATTTATCAACTCCAATAAAAAATCAGAAAAAGGAAAATATTCAAATTCCTTTCTTTTTAAATATTGATGGAGAATTTTTAGATATTTATTTACAAAAAGTTGGAGATTTGAAAAACATTCAAAACAAAATTAAACAAAAATATTCACAAGAAATTCAAAAAGAAAAAGAAAAAGAAATGAAAAAAAAAATTAAAAAAAAGCAAAATATTTTATTAAAAAACATTCCTCAAAATTATCAAAATTTACCGCCTTTTCCTTTAATTGATAATTATAAAAATTACAGTGATTATGAACAAGCTGTTCTTGATTGGAAAGCAAATGTTGAAAAAATAGTTGGTTTTGCAAAATTACCTCATATGATGGGAAGAGTTTATCCTCGACCATTTTTAAATCAAGACAAAGTAAAAAATTAAAATTCATTTATAAAATCAAAATTAAAATTAAAATCAAAATTAAAATTAATTTATAAAATTAAAATTCATTTATAAAATTAATTTATAAAATTAAAATTAAAATTAAAATTAAAATTAAAATTAAAATTAAAATTAAAATTAAAATTAAAATTAAAATTAAAATTAAAATTAATATTAAAATTCATTTACAAAATTAAAACTAAAATTAAAATTAAAATTAAAATTAAAATTAATATTAAAATTCAAATTAAAATTAATATTAAAATTCAAATTAAAATTCAAATTAAAATTAAAATTAAAATTAAAATTTAAATTAAAATTCATTTATAAAATTAAAATTCATTTATAAAATTAAAAATTAAAATTAAAACTAAAATTAAAATTAAAATTCATTTTATAAAATTAATTTATAAAATTGAAATTTAAATTAAAATTAAAATTAAAATTAAAATTCAAATTAATTTATATAAAATTAAAATTAAAATTAAAATTAAAATTAAAATTAAAATTAAAATTAAAATTCATTTATAAAATTAAAATTAAAATTAAAATTAAAATTCAAATTAAAATTAAAATTAAATTCATTTATAAAATTAAAATTAATATTAAAATTCATTACAAAATTAAAATTAATTTTAAAATTAAAATTAAAATTAAAATTAAAATAAAATTAAAATTAAAATTCATTTATAAAATTAAAATTAAAATTCATATTAAAATTCATTTATAAAATTAAAATTAAAATTAAAATTAAAATTAAAATTAAAATTAAAATTAAAAATAAAATTAAAATTAAAATTCAAATTAAAATTAAAATTAAAATTAAAATTAAAAATTAAAATTAAAATTAAAAATAAAATTAAAATTAAAATTCATTTATAAAATTAAAATTAAAATTAATATCAAAATTAAAAATTAAAATTAATATCAAAATTAAAATTCATTTATAAAATTAAAATTAAAATTAAAATTAAAATTAAAATTAAAATTAAAAATCAAAATTAAAATTAAAATTAAAATTAAAATTCATTTATAAAATTAAAAAATTTATAAAATTAAAATTAAAATTAAAATTAAAATTAAAATTAAAATCAAAATTAAAATTAAAATTAAAATTAAAATTAAAATCAAAATTAATTTATAAAATTAATATCAAAATTAAAATTAATATTAAAATTAAAATTAAAATTAAAATTAAAATTCATTTATAAAATTAAAATTAAAATCAAAATTAAAATTAAAATTAAAATTAAAATTAAAATTAAAATTAATATTAAAATTAAAATTAAAATTCATTTTAATATTAATATTAATATAAAAAATTAATATTAAAAAGACTGAAATTGAAGACCAAGAAAGATCATCAGGAACTGACTCTGGTAGAACATCAAGTGATATTAGAAGAACATCTAGTGGTCATAAAAATCCTATCCCAAAAATAGGAAATTTATCACATATATCCCAATTTACAAAATCTCAAAAAGAAATTGAAGATATTAAAATTGTAAAAAAAAAAAAATAAAAACAAAAAAGATTTTTAATTTAAAAAATTAATTTGAAATAATTTAGGATGAAAATGAAAAAGAAAAAGGTCCTCCAAAATTTTATCCAGAAACAGAATTAGTTATGAAAGAAAATGAAAGTTGGAAAAACCAATTAATTATTCCTCCACCTGAAGTTGATTACTTTAATACTTTTGAAGGTTATTTTTATTTTTATTTATTTATTTTTATTTATTTATCATTTTCATTTATATAATTTTAGAATACGAACAAGCAAATATTAATTGGGCAAAACTCGTTTTAAATCAAAATAAACTTATTCCTCTTCATCCAAAACAATTTCATGATTTATATAGTATTAAAACTGTTGTTGAAATTGAAGAAATTCAGAAAAAAAAAAAAGAAAAAGAAAATGCAATTTTGTTTCGAGTAATTTTTCAAAATCAAACAGACAAAAAATATTCTTAATTATATATAATTTTTTTTCCACTGTAATTCAGGAAAGAACAAAAACAAAAAGAACAAAGCAAATTAATACTCGAAATGACTTCAATGATTGGAAAGAAAAAATCGATATGATAAATAATTATTATTCAAATAATTATGGAAAATTTGCAATTGAAAATGTGAGGTTTATTTTGACAGGGAAAAATTTAAGACAAAGAAACGAGGAAGAGTATTTAAAAGAAAAGGAAAGAAAAAGACTAGAATTTGAAAAGGAGATGAAAAGAATTGAAAACGAAAAGAAGCAAATCAAAGACAATGAAGAAACAGAAATGCTTATGAAACACAGTAATACAGAAAATGTACATAAGAATTTATCCAAACTGACACAAAAAAAAGAGGGAATTGGAATTTGGAAGAAACTGAAAGAAGAAACCAAAAAGCATATCAAAGATTTTTTTCAAACTATTACTCTTCATACTGAATATAATTTAAGGGAATATAAATCAAGTGTCAAACCAATACTTGGAAAAGTTCACGGGATTTTCACACTAACTAAACAATCTGGTTCAATTACTTCTTCCTCTATTAATATTCAATCTGAAGGTGTTTGTGCAATTAGAAGAAATGATGTTAAAGAAACAATTATTCAACGTTCTTTTGATTGTGAACCAGAAATTGAAGTATTGTTTTTTTTTAAAAAAAAAAAAGTAAAAGGATGGTTATTAAATTAATTCATTTTTATTAAAAAAAAATTTAGAGCAAATCTGTTTTCTTCCAAATTCCTCAACATGATTTAAAAGGAAAAATCAATGTAGCAAATTTTTCGGAAAATATTTACAAATTAAGGAAAGAAATTGATCAATTAAGCAATGCTCATGAAATTAACAAATTAAATTCCTTTTATTATCCCAAAAAATTTGATCAAAATGTAAAAGAAAATTGGAAACAAATTTTTTTCAGATTAATTTATATTAATTTATTTATAGAAAATTAAAAAACAACAAGCAGTAATTGAAGAATTTTCAAAAAACGATCAACAATATTTTTTGGCGAATTTACCAAAACTATTTCAATCTGAATTATATTTGGATAGTTTCAGTGAATTATTATCCAAATATCTTGTTCACAAATTTTCCGAAATTACATTTTCAAATTTTTTCTACTCTTTAACACTACCAGAACAATTTAAAGATATTCTCGAGATATTCCATGATTCTTGTTCTTTACTTACGCATGCCAAAGTAAAGCAAATTAAATCAATTTTAATTTAATTTAAATTATTTAATTAAAGCGTAATTTTTTTTTGTTTCCATTTAAACCAAGATTGGCCAATTTATTATTGAAGGATTGCAAGGAAATTACGCTCAAGAAATATTTAAGAAATATTGCACAGATTTTGATTATTCTAATTTATTCCATATTGCATATGGAGCTAATTTATTGGAAAAAATTCCCAGAAAAGTGTTTCCTCCTTATCTTTTCTTGAATTATTATGTTTGCTATTTAAAAACAAAATGAGAGAAAAAAGTTTTTTTTGATTTATTATTATTATTGTTTTTTTGGAATTTATTATAATTTAGAAATCTCCATTTAGAAATTATGAAGTTGAAAAAACAATTCTTTCACATTATTATCTCTCAATTATTCAACAAAAAATTTCTGATCAATCACAAGGATTTCTTTTTGTTGGAGTTTCAAGAAGCATTCCCCAATTAATTTCGAATATGAAAAATACTATGATTCAAATGGCAAGTATAAATATTCCATTTCTTCAGAATGATTTATTTGAAGGAATTAAATCAAAAAGCTCGATGATTTCTAGTTATTATTGCTTAATTTTAGAGCATTTAGTCGGAATTGATGATGATTCATTGATTGTAATTTTTAATTTTTAAAATAAAATATATTAAATAATATCTTCTTCTTCTTCTTCTTGTTTATGATAGAAACTCCTTCAAAATCCAAAAATCAATTTGTTGGAAAATATCCGCATTTTCTCAAAACATAAATTTAGCCACATAAAATTTTGTATCCAAAAAATTTGGCATAAACTAATAAACATTCAAGCATGGAGAAATCACATTTCGGTGCAATATTCCTCTTCATATTCCAAACTAATTGAAGATTTGGAAAATCCACAAAAAGATCTCAATGAAAATCCAAAAGTTCCTTTGATGGTCGTTTTGCTCACCGAATTCTTTAGAATGGTTTTCTCCAAAAAAATTGAAAACAATTACGACTCAGAATCACTCCAACTTTTAAGAAGCAAATTCTTTTATGATATTGTAGCAAGAATCAAAAGAGATATTGATTCGAATTCAACAACAAATACATTGATTTATTTATCCAAAATACTAGTTTTGATGCAAAAAGCGTTTGACAAGTTCCAATTAATAACAGGAACAAAAGAAAACAAGATCCAAATTGACGAGAAGAAGCAATTCCTGGAAATCAACTTGTCGTTTCTGAACACAATTATTGATATTTTATTGCGGGCTCCACAATCACTTAATCAAATGAAATACAATTTTATTGTTTTATTAAGAAGACTACTTGAAAACCAATCAGTATTCCAAATTGTGGAGGACGAAAGAGACTTCTTTACTCATTTATCCTCTTTATTCCGCAGCATGACAGAAGACAAAATTTGCAGAGAATTGTGGGGAATCTTTTTCGATTCAATTGCTTATCATTCAGGACTTGTTTCAAAACTAGGGAATCTTAATGTCCTATCTGGTTTGCTTCAATGGATTTCAAGTGTTTCACATCCTTGCATTATTATTTATGGATTGAAAACTCTGAATCACATTCTAAATTTGGATCGCTTGAAAGATGAAGCGCTTTCCAAAAAAATACTTAAAATGAGAAATTCTTCAAAAAAACCGTTTAAAGATGACTTGAAATTTTTCACTGATTTTTTTGAGAAAAATAAATGCTTTGTTAATATTCATATGATCTTTAAAAAATTTGAAAATCAAAAAGGAACAATATTTTCAGTAATTTAAATTTAAAATTTTAAAATTCAAAATTATTTAATTTAATTTAATTTTATTATTTAGATTTTAAGTCAAATTTATTTAACAATTTTCGAAAATCAAAATTGCAAAAAAATTTTTGCTGAAATTAAAAAAAATGAAAGTTATGTTGAAGGATTTGAAACATTTTCAACATTTTTTACTGATCAAAAAAGGAAAAAATTTGGTACAATTAAGAAGAAAAAAAGTCAAAAACACAAACAAAATTAATTTTTTTTTTTTTCATTTTTTCATTTTTTTCATTTTTTCATTTTTTCATTTTTCATTTCAAATAAAAAATATTAAATGGATTTTAATTTAGCAAAAGAATATGAAAAATTTCTTTCACAAATTTCACAAATTGATTCAAAAAAACCAAATTTAGAAGAAGAAAAACCAAAAGAAAAAAATCAAATTAAAAAAGAAAATCAAAATAAAAAAGAAAATCAAAATAAAAAAGAAAATCAAAATAAAAAAGAAAATCAAATTAAAAAAAATAAAACAGAAATAATCAAAAGAAAACCAGAAATAATTGTTAAAAAACCGCAACAAGTTATTTCACAACAAGAACAGTTTCTTCCTTTAAGAGCTGACCCAACTACTGCAGATTCTGTTTGGTTTGAAGAAGAAAAACAAAAAAAATCTATTCCAGAAAAATCTCAATTTAAAAAATCATCTGGAAATGTTTCTGGAAAATCTTCTAATAAAAAATCTAAAAAGAGAAAAACTTTGAGAGCTGCTGCTGGTAAATTTTGGGAAGATGAAACACTTGAACAATGGCCTGAAAGTATTTATTAATTACTTTATTTATTAATTTATTTATTTATCAATTAATTTATTTATCAATTAATTTATTTATTAATTAATTTATTAATTAATTTATTTATTAATTAATTTATTTATTTATTAATTTATTAATCAATTTATTTATTAAATTATTTATCTATCTATTTATTTATTTATTTATTTATTTATTTATTTATTTATTTATTTATTTATTTATTTATTTATTTATTTATTTATTTATTTATTTATTTATTTATTTATTTATTTATTTATTTATTTATTTATTTATTTATTTATTTATTTATTTATTTATTTATTTATTTATTTATTTATTTATTTATTTATTTATTAATTTATTTATTTATTTATTTATTTGTTTATTTATTTATTTATTTATTTTATTTATTTATTTATTTATTTATTAATTTATTTATTTATTAATTTATTAATCAAATAATTTATTTATTAATTTATTAATTTATTTATTTATTTATTTATTAATTTATTTATTTATTAATTTCTTTATTAATCAATTAATTTATTTATTTATTTATTTATTAATTTATTTATTAATTTATCAATTTATTTATTTATTAAATTATTATAATTTCAAATCAATTAAGATGATTATAGAATTTTTGTTGGAAATCTTGGAAATGATGTTACAGAAGAAGTTCTTTCCAAAGCTTTTTCTCAATTTAAAAGTTTTACAAAATGTCGAATAATTCGAAATCATATTTCTGGAAAAGTTAAATATGGATTTGTTTCTTTGCTTGATCCAAATGATTTTACAAAAGCAATGAAAGAAATGAATGGTAAAAAAAAATAATTTTAATAAGATCAAAAAATTCCCAATTTTATTCCTAATTTTAATTTTAATTTTAATTTTAATTTTAATTTTAATTTATAATTTTGATTCTAATTTTAATTTTTAATTTTAATTTTAATTTTAATTTTAATTTTAATTTTAATTTTAATTTATAATTTTAAATTGTTTTTATTAGGAAAATATATTGGATCTCGTCCTTGTTCTTTGAAAAAAAGTAATTGGGATAAAAAATCTTTAGAACATTTTTTACAAAAGAAAACAATTGGATTAGGAAAGAAAAAAACAAGAACTTCTAATTCTAATAAAAAAAAATAATTTAATAAATAAATTAATAAATAAAAAATGGTTTTATTTTTCCTTTTTTTCCTTTTTTATTTTATTTTTCCTTTTTTTCCTTTTTTATTTTTTTCATTTTTTTCCTTTTTTATTTTTAAAAAAGAAACAAACAAACAAACAAACAAACAAACAAACAAACAAATAAATAAAATGAATTCAGCAGTAAATTCAACAACAACAAAACAAATAGAAAATTTAAGTAAAACAAAATAACAAAATAACAAAATAACAAAATAAAAAAATAACAAAATAAAAAAAAATAATTTTTAACTCTTTTTATTTCCTTTTTTTTAATTTTATTTAAATTTTTAGAACAATTACCATTAAAAGATTTATTTGATTTAATGATTAATTTCTCAAATGATGAAAATATTCAAGAACAACTTATTCTTGAAATAAGAAAGAGATCCAAATACAAAAGTAAATTCAAATTCAAAATCAAATTCAAAATCAAAATCAAAATCAAAATCAAAATCAAAATCAAAATCAAAATCAAAATCAAAATCAAAATCAAAATCAAAATCAAAATCAAAATCAAAATCAAAATCAAAATCAAAATCAAAATCAAAATCAAAATCAAAATCAAAATCAAAATCAAAATCAAAATCAAAATCAAAATCAAAATCAAAATCAAAAAATCAAAATCAAAATCAAAATCAAAATCAAAATCAAAATCAAAATCAAAATCAAAATCAAAATCAAAATCAAAATCAAAATCAAAATCAAAATCAAAAAATTAAATTATATTTTTTATTGAAATAAAAATAGAAAATGCAAATGAAATTGTTGAATTAAAAGGAATTGAAATAATAATTAAATCAATGAATAATTTCTCAAATAATCAAGATATTCAAGAAAATGGATGTTTCGCTTTAGCAAATATTGCTCTTGAAGAAAGTAAATTTATTTTTCTTAAATCAAAATCAAAATCAAAATCAAAAATCAAAATTAAAATCAAAATCAAAATCAAAATCAAAATCAAAATCAAAATCAAAATCAAAATCAAAATCAAAATCAAAATCAAAATCAAAATCAAAATCAAAATCAAAATCAAAATCAAAATCAAAATCAAAATCAAAATCAAAATCAAAATCAAAATCAAAATCAAAATCAAAATCAAAATCAAAATCAAAAATCAAAATCAAAAATCAAAAATCAAAATCAAAAAAAAAAATCAAAATCAAAATCAAAAATCAAAATCAAAATCAAAATCAAAAATCAAAATCAAAATCAAAAAAAAATCAAAATCAAAATCAAAAATCAAAATCAAAAATCAAAAATCAAAATTCAAAATCAAAATTAAAATCAAAATCAAAATCAAAATCAAAATCAAAATCAAAATCAAAATCAAAATCAAAATCAAAATCAAAATCAAAATCAAAATCAAAATCAAAATCAAAATCAAAATCAAAATCAAAATCAAAATCAAAAATCAGAATCAAAAATCAAAAATCAAAATCAAAATCTAGAAATCAAAAATCAAAATCAAAATCAAAAATCAAAATCAAAAAAAAAAAATAAAAAATCAAAATCAAATTCAAAATCAAAACAAAAATCAAAATCAAAAATCAAAATTAAATCAAAAATCAAAAATCAAAATCAAAATCAAAATCAAAATCAAAAACTCAAAATCAAAAAAATCAAAATCAAAATCAAAATCAAAATCAAAATCAAAATCAAAATCAAAATCAAAATCAAAATCAAAATCAAAATCAAAATCAAAATCAAAATCAAAATCAAAATCAAAATCAAAATCAAAATCAAAATCAAAATCAAAATCAAAATCAAAATCAAAATCAAAATCAAAATTAAAATCAAAATCAAAAAATAAATTATATTTTTTATTGAAATAAAAATAGAAAATGCAAATGAAATTGTTGAATTAAAAGGAATTGAAATAATAATTAAATCAATGAATAATTTCCCAAATAATCAAGATATTCAAGAAAATGGATGTTTAGCTTTAGCAAATATTGCTCTTGGAAATGAAAGTAAATTTATTTTTCTTAAATCAAAATCAAAATCAAAATCAAAATCAAAATCAAAATCAAAATCAAAATCAAAATCAAAATCAAAATCAAAATCAAAATCAAAATCAAAATCAAAATCAAAATCAAAATCAAAATCAAAATCAAAATCAAAATCAAAAATCAAAATCAAAATCAAAATCAAAATCAAAAATCAAAATCAAAAATCAAAATCAAAATCAAAATCAAAATCAAAATCAAAATAAAAATCAAAATCAAAATCAAAATCAAAATCAAAATCAAAATCAAAATCAAAAATCAAAATCAAAATCAAAATCAAAAATCAAAAATATTCAAGAAAATCAAAAATCAAAATCAAAATTCAAAATTCCAAATTTATTTTTGAAAAATCAAAATCAAAATCAAAATCAAAATCAAAATCAAAATCAAAATCAAAATCAAAATTCAAAATCAAAATCAAAATTCAAAATCAAAATCAAAATCAAAATCAAATCAAAATCAAAATCAAAATCAAAATCAAAATCAAAATCAAAATCAAAATCAAAATCAAAATCAAAATCAAAATCAAAATCAAAATCAAAATCAAAATCAAAATCAAAATCAAAATCAAAATCAAAATCAAAATCAAAATCAAAAAATAAATTATATTTTTTATTGAAATAAAAATAGAAAATAGAAATAAAATTGTTGAATTAAAAGGAATTGAAATAATAATTAAATCAATGAATAATTTCCCAAATAATCAAAATATTCAAGAAAATGGATGTTTAGCTTTAGCAAATATTGCTGTTGAAGAAAGTAAATTTATTTTTCTTAAATAATCAAAATCAAAATCAAAATCAAAATCAAAATCAAAATCAAAATCAAAATCAAAATCAAAATCAAAATCAAAATCAAAATCAAAATCAAAATCAAAATCAAAATCAAAATCAAAATCAAAATCAAAATCAAAATCAAAATCAAAATCAAAATCAAAATCAAAATCAAAATCAAAATCAAAATCAAAATCAAAATCAAAATCAAAATCAAAATCAAAATCAAAATCAAAAAATAAATTATATTTTTTATTGAAATAAAAATAGAAAATAGAAATGAAATTGTTGAATTAAAAGGAATTGAAATAATAATTAAATCAATGAATAATTTCCCAAATAATCAAGATATTCAAAAAAATGGATGTTTAGCTTTAGGGAATATTGCTGTTGAAGAAAGTAAATTTATTTTTCTTAAATCAAAATCAAAATCAAAATCAATCAAAAAATCAAAAAAAAATCAAAATCAAAATCAAAATCAAAATCAAAATCAAAATCAAAATCAAAATCAAAATCAAAATCAAAATCAAAATCAAAATCAAAATCAAAATCAAAATCAAAATCAAAATTAAAATCAAAATCAAAATCAAAATCAAATTCAAAATCAAAATCAAAAATCAAAATCAAAATCAAAATCAAAAAAAAATAAAATCAATTTTTCAAAAATAAAAATCAAAATCAAAATAATAATTAAATCAAAAATCAAATTTCTCAAAAAAAAATCAAAATAAAATCAAAATCAAAATCAAAATCAAAATCAAAATCAAAATCAAAATCAAAAAAAATTTAAAATCAAAATCAAAATCAAAATCAAAATCAAAATCAAAATCAAAATCAAAATCAAAAAATAAATTATATTTTTTATTGAAATAAAAATAGAAAATACAAATAAAATTGTTGAATTAAAAGGAATTGAAATAATAATTAAATCAATGAATAATTTCCCAAATAATCAAGATATTCAAAAATATGGATGTTTAGCTTTAGCAAATATTGCTGTTGAAATGAAAAGAAAATCAAAATTTATTTTTCAAAATCAAAATCAAAATCAAAATCAAAATCAAAATCAAAATCAAAATCAAAATCAAAATCAAAATCAAAATCAAAATCAAAATCAAAATCAAAATCAAAATCAAAATCAAAATCAAAATCAAAATCAAAATCAAAATCAAAATCAAAATCAAAATCAAAATCAAAAAATAAATTATATTTTTTATTGAAATAAAAATAGAAAATAGAAATAAAATTGTTGAATTAAAAGGAATTGAAATAATAATTAAATCAATGAATAATTTCTCAAATAATCAAGATATTCAAAAATATGGATGTTTAGCTTTAGCAAATATTGCTTTTGAAGAAAGTAAATTTATTTTTCTTAAATAATCAAAATCAAAATCAAAATCAAAATCAAAATCAAAATCAAAATCAAAATCAAAATCAAAATCAAAATCAAAATCAAAATCAAAATAAAAATCAAAATCAAAATCAAAATCAAAATCAAAATCAAAATCAAAATTAAAAAATCAAAATCAAAAATCAAAATTTTTTCCCAAAAATCAAAAAATGGAAATAAAATTGTTGAATTCAAAAAAAAATTTGAAATCAAAAATCAAAATCAAAATAAAATCAAAATCAAAATCAAAATCAAAATCAAAATCAAAATTCAAAATTAAAATCAAAATCAAAATCAAAATCAAAATCAAAATCAAAATCAAAATCAAAATCAAAATCAAAATCAAAATCAAAATCAAAATCAAAATCAAAATCAAAATCAAAATCAAAATCAAAAATTAATTTATATTTTTTATTGAAATAAAAATAGAAAATAGAAATGAAATTGTTGAATTAAAAGGAATTGAAATAATAATTAAATCAATGAATAATTTCCCAAATAATCAAAATATTCAAGAAAATGGATGTTTAGCTTTAGCAAATATTTTTGAAGAAAGTAAATTTATTTTTCTTAAATAATCAAAATCAAAATCAAAATCAAAATCAAAATCAAAATCAAAATCAAAATCAAAATCAAAATCAAAATAAAAATCAAAATCAAAATCAAAATCAAAATCAAAATCAAAATCAAAATCAAAATCAAAATCAAAATCAAAATCAAAATCAAAATCAAAATCAAAATCAAAATCAAAATCAAAAATAAATTATATTTTTTATTGAAATAAAAATAGAAAATAGAAATAAAATTGTTGAATTAAAAGGAATTGAAATAATAATTAAATCAATGAATAATTTCTCAAATAATCAAAATATTCAAAAATATGGATGTTTAGCTTTAGCAAATATTGTTTTTGAAATGAAAGTAAATATATTTTTCTTAAATAATCAAAATTAAAATCAAAATCAAAATCAAATTCAAAATCAAAATCAAAATCAAAATCAAAAATAAAAATCAAAATCAAAATCAAAATCAAAATCAAAATCAAAATCAAAATCAAAATCAAAATCAAAATCAAAATCAAAATCAAAATCAAAATCAAAATCAAAATCAAAATCAAAATCAAAAAATTAAATTATATTTTTTATTGAAATAAAAATAGAAAATAAAAATGAAATTGTTGAATTAAAAGGAATTGAAATAATAATTAAATCAATGAATAATTTCCCAAAAATCAAAAATCAAAAAATTCAAGAAAATGGATGTTTAAAAATCTTACTTTTGAATAAAAGTAAATTTATTTTTCTTAAATCAAAATCAAAAATCAAAAATCAAAATCAAAATCAAAATCAAAATCAAAATCAAAATCAAATTCAAAATCAAAATCAAAATCAAAATCAAAATCAAAATCAAAATCAAAATCAAAATCAAAATCAAAATCAAAATCAAAATCAAAAAATCAAAATCAAAATCAAAATCAAAATCAAAATCAAAATCAAAATCAAAATCAAAATCAAAATCAAAATCAAAATCAAAATCAAAATCAAAATCAAAAATCAAAAATCAAAAAATTAATTTATATTTTTTATTGAAATAAAAATAGAAAATAGAAATAAAATTGTTGAATTAAAAGGAATTGAAAAATAATAATTAAATCAATGAATAATTTTCCAAAATAATCAAAATATTCAAAAAATGGATGTTTAGTTTTAGCAAATATTGCTTTTGGAGAAAGTAAATTTATTTTTCTTAAATAATCAAAATCAAAATTAAAATCAAAAAAATCAAAATCAAAATCAAAAAAATTCAAAATCAAAAATCAAAATCAAAATCAAAATCAAAATCAAAAAAATCAAAATCAAAATCAAAATCAAAATCAAAATCAAAATCAAAATCAAAATCAAAAAATCAAAATCAAAATCAAAATCAAAAATAATTATATTTTGAAATTGAAATAGAAAAGAAATGAAAATAAAATAAAATCAAAATTAAAAAATTGAATAAAATAATAATCAAGAAAATCAATGAATAATTTTTCCCAAATAATCAAATATTCAAAAAAATGGATGTTTCAAAATCAAAATCAAAAATAAAAATTTTTCAAATCAAAATCAAAATAAAAATCAAATCAAAATCAAAATCAAAATCAAAATCAAAATCAAAAATCAAAAATCAAAATCAAAATCAAAAAAAATCAAAAAAAATCAAAATCAAAATCAAAAAAATCAAAATCAAAATCAAAATCAAATCAAAATCAAAAAAATCAAAAATCAAAATTAAAATCAAAATCAAAATCAAAATCAAAAATCAAAAATAATTTATATTTTTTATTGAAATAAAAATAGAAAATAGAAATGAAATTGTTGAATTAAAAGGAATTGAAATAATAATTAAATCAATGAATAATTTCCTAAATAATCAAGATATTCAAGAAAATGGATGTTTAGCTTTAGCAAATATTGCTGTTGAAGAAAGTAAATTTATTTTTCTTAAATCAAAATCAAAATCAAAATCAAAATCAAAATCAAAATCAAAATCAAAATCAAAATCAAAATCAAAATCAAAATCAAAATCAAAATCAAAATCAAAATCAAAATCAAAATCAAAATCAAAATCAAAATCAAAATCAAAATCAAAATCAAAATCAAAATCAAAATCAAAATCAAAATCAAAATCAAAATCAAAATCAAAATCAAAATCAAAATCAAAATCAAAAATTAATTTATATTTTTTATTGAAATAAAAATAGAAAATAGAAATAAAATTGTTGAATTAAAAGGAATTGAAATAATAATTAAATCAATGAATAATTTCCCAAATAATCAAAATATTCAAGAAAATGGATGTTTAGCTTTAAGGAATCTTACTATTGAAGAAAGTAAATTTATTTTTCTTAAATAATCAAAATCAAAATCAAAATCAAAATCAAAATCAAAATCAAAATCAAAATCAAAATCAAAATCAAAATCAAAATCAAAATTAAAATCAAAATCAAAATCAAAATCAAAATCAAAATCAAAATCAAAATCAAAATCAAAATCAAAATCAAAATCAAAATCAAAATCAAAATCAAAATCAAAATCAAAAAATAATTTATATTTTTTATTGAAATAAAAATAGAAAATAGAAATAAAATTGTTGAATTAAAAGGAATTGAAATAATAATTAAATCAATGAATAATTTCCCAAATAATCAAGATATTCAAGAAAATGGATGTTTAGCTTTAAGGAATCTTACTATTGAAATGAAAGTAAATTTATTTTTCTTAAAATCATCAAAAATCAAAAATCAAAATCAAAAATCAAAATCAAAATCAAAATCAAAATCAAAATCAAAATCAAAAATCAAAATCAAAAATTAATTTATATTTTTTATTGAAATAAAAATAGAAAATAGAAATAAAATTGTCAAAATAAAAGGAATCAAAATAAAAATTAATCAAAATCAAAAATTTCAAAAATCAAAATATTGAAAGAAAATAGAAAATGTTTGCAAAAGCAAAATAAAATCAAAATGAAATGAAAATGAAAGAAAAATTTATTTTTCTTAAATCAAAAATCAAAAATCAAAAATCAAAATCAAAATCAAAAATCAAAAATCAAAAATCAAAATCAAAATCAAAAATCAAAATCAAAATCAAAATCAAAATCAAAATCAAAATCAAAATCAAAATCAAAAATCAAAATCAAAATCAAAATCAAAATCAAAAAATCAAAATCAAAATCAAAATCAAAATCAAAAAAATCAAAATTAAAATCAAAATCAAAATCAAAATCAAAATCAAAATCAAAAATCAAAAATCAAAAATCAAAATCAAAAATAAATTTATATTTTTATTGAAATAAAAATAGAAAATAGAAATGAAATTGTTGAATTAAAAGGAATTGAAATAATAATTAAATCAATGGATAATCAAATAAAAAATCAAAAAAAAAGATATTCAAAAAATATGGATGTTTATTTTTCTTAAATCAAAATCAAAATCAAAAATTAAATTCAAAATTTTTCAAAAATTAAATAATCAAAATCAAAATCAAAATCAAAATCAAAATCAAAATCAAGATCCAAAAATCAAAATCAAAATCAAAATCAAAATCAAAAAATCAAAATTAAAAATCAAAAATCAAAAATCAAAATCAAAATCAAAATCAAAATCAAAATTAAAAAAAATCAAAATCAAAATCAAAATCAAATTCAAATTCAAAATCAAAATCAAAATCAAAAAAAATCAAAATCAAAAATTAATTTATATTTCAAAATCAAAATAAAAATCAAAATCAAAATCAAAATCAATTAAAAAATCAAAAATCAAAATCAAAAATCAAAATCAAAAATCAAAATCAAATTCAAAATGCAATTAAAAAATCAAAAATCAAAATCAAAAATCAAAATCAAAAATCAAAATCAAATTCAAAATGTAATGTTTAGCTTTCAAAAATTTAAAATCAAAAAATCAAAATTCAAAATCAAAATCAAAATCAAAATCAAAATCAAAATCAAAATCAAAATCAAAATCAAAATCAAAATCAAAATCAAAATCAAAATCAAAATCAAAATCAAAATCAAAATCAAAATCAAAATCAAAAAATTAATTTATATTTTTTATTGAAATAAAAATAGAAAATAGAAATAAAATTGTTGAATTAAAAGGAATTGAAATAATAATTAAATCAATGAATAATTTCCCAAATAATCAAGATATTCAAAAAATGGATGTTTAGCTTTAAGGAATCTTACTATTGAAGAAAGTAAATTTATTTTTCTTAAATAATCAAAATCAAAATCAAAATCAAAATCAAAATCAAAATCAAAATCAAAATCAAAATCAAAATCAAAATCAAAATCAAAATCAAAATCAAAATCAAAATCAAAATCAAAATCAAAATCAAAAAAATCAAAATCAAAATCAAAATCAAAAATCAAAATCAAAATCAAAATCAAAAATCAAAATCAAAATCAAAATCAAATTAAAAAATCAAAATCAAAAATTTAAAATAAAAATCAAAAATTAAAAAAAAAAATCAAAATAAAATCAAAATCAAAAATAAATTATATCACATTGAAATAAAAATAGAAAATAGAAAATGAAATTGTTCAAAAATCAAAGGAATCAAAATAAAAATTAAATCAATGAATAATTTCCCAAATAATATTCAAGAAAATGGATGTTTAGCTTTAAAAAATCAAATCAAAATGAAAATAAAAAATCAAAATCAAAATCAAAATCAAAATCAAAACCAAAATCAAAATCAAAATCAAAATCAAAATCAAAATCAAAATCAAAATCAAAATCAAAATCAAAATCAAAATCAAAATCAAAATCAAAAGAAAAATGTAAAAATCAAAATCAAAATTAAAAAAAATCAAAAATCAAAATCAAAATCAAAATCAAAATCAAAATCAAAATCAAAAATCAAAATCAAAATCAAAATCAAAATCAAAAATCAAAATTCAAAATCAAAATCAAAATAAGATCAAAATCAAAATCAAAAATCAAAAATCAAAATCAAAATCAAAATCAAAATCAAAAATCAAAATCAAAATCAAAATCAAAATCAAAATCAAAATCAAAATCAAAATCAAAATCAAAATCAAAATCAAAATCAAAATCAAAATCAAAATCAAAATCAAAATCAAAATCAAAATCAAAATCAAAATCAAAATCAAAATCAAAAAATTAATTTATATTTTTTATTGAAATAAAAATAGAAAATAGAAATAAAATTGTTGAATTAAAAGGAATTGAAATAATAATTAAATCAATGAATAATTTCCCAAATAATCAAGATATTCAAGAAAATGGATGTTTAGCTTTAAGGAATCTTACTATTGAAGAAAGTAAATTTATTTTTCTTAAATCAAAATCAAAATCAAAATCAAAATCAAAATCAAAATCAAAATCAAAAAAATAATTTATATTTTTTATTGAAATAAAAACAGAAAATAGAAATAAAATTGTTGAATTAAAAGGAATTGAAATAATAATTAAATCAATGAATAATTTCCTAAATAATCAAGATATTCAAAAATATGGATGTTTAGCTTTAGCAAATATTGCTGTTGGAAATGAAAGTAAATTTATTTTTCTTAAATCAAAATCAAAATCAAAATCAAATTGAAAATCAAAATCAAAATCAAAAATTATATTTTTTATTGAAATAAAAATAGAAAATCAAAATAAAATTTCCGAATTAAAAGGAATTGAAACAATAATTAAATCAATAAATAATTTCCCAAATAATTTCAAAATTCATCAATGGGGATTTTTAACTTTACTTAATATTTCTGATAATAATGAAGGTAAACAATTAAAATCAAAATCAAAATCAAAATCAAAATCAAAATCAAAATTAAAATCAAAATCAAAATCAAAATCAAAATCAAAATCAAAACCAAAATTAAAATCAAAATCAAAATATAAATCAAAATCAAAATCAAAATCAAAATCAAAATCAAAATCAAAATCAAAATCAAAATCAAAATCAAAATCAAAATCAAAATCAAAATCAAAATCAAAATCAAAATCAAAATCAAAATTAAAAATCAAATTCAAAATCAAAATCAAAATCAAAATCAAAATTAAAATTAAAATCAAAATCAAAAACCAAAATCAAAATCAAAATCAAAATCACAATTAAAATTAAAATCAAAATTAAAATCAAAATTAAAATCAAAATTAATTTATATTTGTTATTGAAATAAAAATAGAAAATACAAATGAAATTTCCGAATTAAAAGGAATTGAAATAATAATCAAATCAATGAATAATTTCCCAAAAGTATCAAAAATTCAAGAATATGGAAGTAAAATTTTATTTAATTGTTCTTTTTCAAATAAAGGTAAAAAAAAGAAAAAAAGTTTTTTTAAAGAATTAAAAAACCAAAAACAAAAAAAAATGAAATGATAATTAATTTGAAATAATATATTTTGTTTAAATAGAAAATCAAATGAGAATTAAAGAATTAAATGGAATTGAAACAATTAAAAAAGCAATGAATATTTTTCCAAATCATAAATTAATCCAAAAATTTGGAATTTTAATAAAATTCAATTTAAATCCTGAAGATAGTAATTTAAAAAAATTAAAAAAATTAAAAAATTAAAAAATTAAAAAATTAAAAAAATTAAAAAATTAAAAAATTAAAAAATGAAATCTTTTTTTTTTGAAATAGTAAATCAAAATGAATTAATTATAATAAAAGGATTTAATGAAATTGAAAAAATGGAAGAATCATTATCATCATCATCAACTTTAGAAGATCCAAATTTTCTCTCAAAAATTGATATTTTAACCAAAAAAATTAACAAAATGAAAAAAGGTAAATTAAAATCAATTTCCAAAAAAAAAGAAACCAATTTATTTAATTAAATAATTTTTTACATAATTTTTCCAAAATAGAAAAAATAAATAAACAAAAAAATGATATTTGGGAATTTGATATGAAAATGTTTCCTTCAAATAAACATCAACAATTTCAAAAAATTGAAATGAAATTAATTGAAATTGAAAATGAAAATGAAAATGAATATGAATATGAAAACGAAAATGAATTTCAAATCAAACAAATTGTTTCTTCAACCCGTTTCAAAAATTTCCTTTATTATAATGAACAATTATTTGAAGAATCAAATCAAAATTCAAATAAACGAAAAAAAATTGGAATTGAAAATATTAAAAAAGTATCTGTTGGATTTGATATTGAAACAATTTTAACAAGAGAAGGAAAAGTATTTGCAAAAGGAAAAAGAATTAATTTAAATTTACTGAATGAATATATTGAAATATCAGAATTGATCAAAGATAGAAAAGAAGAAATAATTGAAGATATTATTTGTGGGAAAGATTCAGTTTATTTATTAAGTTCAAAAAAAAATGTTTATGGAATTGGATCAAATGAATATGGGCAACTTGGAATAAATTTACCTAAAAAAGTTGAAGAACCAATTTTGATGAAACAAGATATTTACAAAATATTTTCAGGAAATTGCTCAAATGGAGTTTTTCTTTTAAATTCCAAACAAGAATTATTTTCATGTGGAGATAATAAATATGGACAACTTGGATTAGGAACAAAAATATTTTCCAATGCTACATCATTAATTCAAATCGAAAACATACCAAAAGGCAAAATAAATGATATTCAAATGGGAATTTTTCATTCTATAATGATGATTGAAGAAGAAAATGGAAAAAGAAAACTTTATTCATGTGGTCATCATTTATATAATGGACTTGGTGAAAATGAAATGATGAAAGAATTCAAAGAAATCAAAGCAAATTTGATTGAAAATGATAATATTAAAGAAATTTCAGTTGGTAAATATCATAGTTTGATCTTAACAACACAAGGGAAATTAATTGGTTTTGGACAAAATGAAAATGAAAACCAAAACCAAAATTTAAATCCAAATGAAATTATATTATTTCAAATTAAAGTTCCAGATTTATTATTATATGATATTTCTAGTTATCATATATTTTGTGGAGTTGAAAATTCATTTCTTTATTCTGCATTTTTTTCAAGTTTTACAGATGATTTTCTTCAATTATTCAAAAGAAAAGAATTTTGTGATGATATTTTTACAACGAAGAATGGAGAAATCATATCAGCACATAAATTAATTCTTGAATTTCGAATAGGAAGTCAAATTGAAGAATTTCGAGAAACAATAACAGAAAAAACCATTGAAGAAGCAAATCAAATATTTGAAATTGTTTATGGAAATACGAAAATTGAATCAGAAGAATTAAAAAATCAAATAATTGAAGGATTTAATATATATATTCCAATGACAGAATCGATATCAGAAATATATTTTGAAGAAAAATCAAAAGATTTGATTATTTTGGGGAAAGAAAAAAACATTACATTTGATAAATTAATATTGATTGCCAGAAGTAAATTATTTCGAGATAAATTTTTATTAATGAATGAAAAAGAATTTAAAGAATATAAAGAATTTAAAGAAAATATTCAAATAAGTGATAAAACAATTGAAATTATGAAATATTGGATTTATACAAATCAAATTGAAGAAGGAACTGAAATTAACAGAGAGGTATTACAAGAATTAAATGAAGCAAATTCGTATTTCCAATTAAATCAATCAATTCCAAATTTAATTGATTTAGCAAATGAAATATTTAATGAAATGAATGAAAAATGAAATTCAAATTCAAATTCAATTTCAAAATCAATTTCAAATTCAAATTCAAAACCAATTTCAATTTTAATTTCAAATTCAAATTCAAAATTCAATTTCAATTTTAATTTCAAAATTAATTTTAAATTCAATTTCAAATTCAATTTCAAATTCAATTTCAAAATTAATTTTAATTTCAAAATCAATTTTAATTTTAATTTCAATTTTAATTTCAATTTTAATTTCAATTTTAATTTTAATTTCAAAATCAATTTTAATTTTAATTTTAATTTCAATTTCAATTTCAAATTCAGATTCAAAATCAATTTCAATTTTAATTTTAATTTTGATTTTAATTTCAAAATCAATTTTAATTTTAATTTTAATTTTAATTTTAATTTTAATTTCAATTTTAATTTCAAATTTAATTTTAATTTTAATTTTAATTTTAATTTTAATTTTAATTTTAATTTCAATTTTAATTTTAATTTTAATTTTAATTTTAATTTTAATTTTAATTTTAATTTTGATTTCAATTTTAATTTTAATTTTGATTTTAATTTTAATTTTAATTTTAATTTTAATTTTAATTTTAATTTTTAATTTTAATTTTAATTTTAATTTTAATTTCAAATTCAATTTTAATTTTAATTTTAATTTTAATTTTAATTTCAAAATCAATTTTGATTTTAATTTTAATTTTAATTTTAATTTTAATTTTAATTTTAATTTTAATTTCAAATTCAATTTTAATTTAATTTTAATTTTAATTTTTAATTTTAATTTTAATTTAATTTTAATTTCAATTTTAATTTTAATTTTTAATTTTAATTTCAATTTTAATTTTAATTTTAATTTTTAATTTTAATTTTAATTTTAATTTTAATTTTAATTTTAATTTTAATTTTTAATTTTAATTTTAATTTTAATTTTAATTTAATTTTTAATTTTAATTTTAATTTTAATTTCAATTTTAATTTTAATTTTAATTTTAATTTTAATTTTAATTTAAATTTTAATTTTAATTTTAATTTTTAATTTTAATTTTAATTTTAATTTTAATTTTAATTTTAATTTTAATTTCAATTTTAATTTCAATTTTAATTTTAATTTTAATTTTAATTTTAATTTTAATTTCAAATTCAAAATCAATTTCAATTTCAATTTTAATTTTAATTTTAATTTTAATTTTAATTTTTAATTTTGATTTTAATTTCAATTTCAATTTTTTCAATTTTAAAAAAAAAATTAAAAAAAAAAAACAAAAAACTTTTTTCATTTTTTTCATTTTTTTCATTTTTTTTTTCATTTTTTTTTAAATGGAACTTGGACCAAAAGGATTTTATAATGCACCTTTTACAAAAACACTTTTTGTTTTAATTATTTTTTTTTCAGCAATGATCACAATTTTAAATATTAATCCTAATGATTTATCAATTAATTTTGAAAGTGTTTTAAAAAAATTTGAATTATATCGAATATTTTCATCACAAATATTCTTTTTAACACCATCTGAAACACTTTTTGGAGTTTTATTATTATATTATTTTAGAAGTTTTGAAAGACAAATGGGAAGTTCAAAATTTATTTTATTTTGTTTTTTAAGTTTTATACAATCTTTAATACTTCAATTAGCATATCTTGTGATTCATCCTCGTTTATTTATTCCTCCTGGACCGTAAATTTATTTACAATTTATTAATTAATTTATTAATTAATTTATATTTATTTATTTATTAATTAATTTCTTAATTAATTTCTTAATTTATTTATTTATTAATTTATTTATTAATTTATTTATTTATTAATTTATTAATTTCTTAATTAATTTCTTAATTAATTTCTTAATTAATTTCTTAATTAATTTCTTAATTAATTTATTAATTAATTTCTTAATTAATTTCTTAATTAATTTCTTAATTAATTTATTTATTAATTTCTTAATTAATTTATTTATTAATTAATTAATTAATTTATTTATTAATTTCTTAATTAATTTATTTATTAATTTATTTATTAATTTCTTAATTAATTTATTTATTAATTTCTTAATTAATTTATTTATTAATTTCTTAATTAATTTATTAATTAATTTATTTATTAATTTATTAATTAATTTATTTATTAATTTATTTATTAATTTATTAATTAATTTATTAATTAATTTATTTATTTAATTATCAATTTATTTATTAATTAATTTCTTAATTAATTTCTTAATTAATTTCTTAATTAATTTATTAATTAATTTATTAATTAATTTCTTAATCAATTTCTTAATTAATTTCTTAATTAATTTCTTAATTTCAATTCAAAATTTAAAATTAGTTACGGAATTATTTTTAGTTGCTTTGTTCTATTTTATTCACAAATTCCATCAACACAAGAATTTTTCCGATTTTCAAGATTTCGATTAACAAATAAAATATTCTTTTATATAATTGGAATACAAATATTAATCATCTTATCACAAAGATCATTAATACCATTTTTCTCAGGAATAATACCAGGATTGATATATGTTAGTGCACAAAAAATCCGAAATATAAATATTCCAGTTTCAATACAAAATTTAGGAGAGAGAAGAATACTTCCATTGATACAAGAAAGATCAACTACAAGCCGAATTAATACAAATTTACATCAAGAACAAATAACTGGAGAAAATGATATTCAAAATATTTTCCATTTTGACAATAATGGAAATGATAATGATGATAATGATAATCAAGATAGAAGAGGAAGAAGAAGAAGAAATCAAAGAAATCCTAATTTGGTTCAAAGACAAAGAGCCAATTTAACAGATATTATTAATTTTCTTGAGCAATATCAACCACAAGAGTTAGATTCAAGAGAACAAGATCAAACTGAAGAAAATATTCAAAAATTAATTGAAATGGGTTTTGAAAGAGAAGTTGCTCAAAATGCTTTAGAACAAGCTGGTGGTAATTTAGATATTGCACTGAATCATTTATTGAATTAAATTTTGAATTTTGAATTAAATTGATTTGAATTTGAATTAAATTTGATTTAAATTGATTTGAATTAAATTTATTAAAAATTGAATTTAATTGAATTTAAATTTGATTTGGATTGAATTTTGAATTTAAATTTAATTTGATTTGAATTTAATTTGAATTAAATTTGAATTAAATTTGGATTTGATTTGAATTAAATTTGATTTGATTTGAATTGAATTTAATTGAATTTGATTTGATTTGAATTTAATTTGATTTGATTTGATTTGAATTAAATTTGAATTGAATTGAATTGAATTTGAATTTAATTTAAATTGATTTGAATTTGAATTAAATTTCGATTTAAATTGATTTGAATTTGAATTAAATTTCGATTTAAATTTGGTTTAATTTAAATTTAAATTTGGATTGAATTTAAATTGATTTGATTTGATTTAAATTGATTAAAAATTGATCACATTTTTTTTTAATAAATAAAAAAGAAAAGATTTTTTTTAATTTTTTTTAATTTTTTTTATTTTTCATTTTTCATTTTGTTTTAATCCCCTTTTTAATTAAAAAAAAAAACAAACAAAAAATGACAACGTTTGAAACAAAGCATCAAATAAAAGAAATATATGTTTGTGAAGATTCAACAACAGATTTTTCATTATCAGGAGATAACGATGAAGAATTAAAATCAGATTACTTTGAATTTCTTAAAAGCTTAAAAAATAAAAGTCTTTTTGGTGAAATGAAAACTCGAAAAAGATACACTCGTTTTCATCTTCAAAAAACTCTTCAACTTATGGGTTATAAACCTCATCATGCTCTTAGAATTACTGGTAAATTATTTTTATTTTTATTTTTATTTTTATTTTTATTTTAAAAACAAAAACAAAAACAAAAACAAAAAAGAAGAAAAAAATTTTTTTCTTACTTTTTTATTCAATTTCAATTAAAAAAACTAATTAATATTTCTTTTTATTATTCTTATTATTCTTATTTGGAATTTAAAATCAATTTCAACTTATAAATCAATTTCAATTTCAATTTCAATTTCAACTTCAACTTCAACTTCAATTTTTTTCAAATAAATAAAATTTCAGATTTTTAATTTTTAATTTTTATTTTCATTTTTCATTTTGTTTCAATTTCTTTTTAATTAAAAACAAACAAAAATTTCAATTTCAGTTTTAAAGTTTCAAATAAAACTTCAATTTATGTTTGTGAAGATTCAGTTTCAGATTTTTCATTATCAGGAGATAACGATGAAGAATTTAAAGTTTCAGATTACTTTTCAATTTCTTAAAAGCTTAAAAATAAAATTTTTTTTTGGAAAATGAAAATAAAAAAAGTTTATAAATCTCGTTTTCATCTTCAAAAACTTTCAACTTATGGGTTATAAACCTCATCATGCTTCTTAGAATTACTTTCAATTATTTTTATTTTTTTAGTTTTTATTTTTATTTTATTTTAAAAGAACTTTCAAAACAAAACAAAAAGAAGAAAAATTTTTCTTTACTTTTTATTCAATTTCAATTCGGCTTTAAATTAATATTTCTTTTTATTTTCTTATTATTCTTTTCAATTTAAATCAATTTCAATTTCAACTTATAAATCAATTTCAATTTCAACTTCAACTTCAACTTCAATTTCAACTTCAATTTCAATTTCAATTTCAATTTCAACTTCAATTTCAATTTCAATTTCAATTTCAACTTCAATTTCAATTTCAATTTCAATTTCAATTTCAATTTCAATTTCAACTTCAATTTCAACTTCAACTTCAATTTCAATTTCAATTTCAATTTCAATTTCAACTTCAACTTCAACTTCAACTTCAATTTCAATTTCAACTTCAATTTCAACTTCAACTTCAATTTCAATTTCAACTTCAATTTCAATTTCAATTTCAGCTTCAGTTTCAGTTTTCAATTTCAATTTCAGTTTTCAATTTCAACTTCAATTTCAAGCTTCAACTTCACTTTTCAATTTCAATTTCAATTTCAATTTCAATTTCAACTTCAATTTCAATTTCAACTTCAATTTCAACTTCAACTTCAATTTCAATTTCAACTTCAATTTCAATTTCAACTTCAACTTCAACTTCAATTTCAACTTCAATTTCAATTTCAACTTCAATTTCAACTTCAATTTCAATTTCAATTTCAACTTCAATTTCAATTTCAATTTCAATTTAATTTAATTTCAATTTCAATTTCAATTTCAATTTCAATTTCAACTTCAATTTCAACTTCAATTTCAATTTCAATTTCAATTTCAATTTCAACTTCAATTTCAATTTCAACTTCAACTTCAATTTCAATTTCAATTTCAACTTCAATTTCAACTTATAAATCAATTTATAAATCAACTTATAAATCATTTTATAAATCAACTTATAAATCAACTTATAAATCAACTTATAAATCAACTTATAAATCAACTTATAAATCATTTTATAAATCAACTTATAAATCAACTTATAAATCAATTTCAAAAAAATTGATTCCTAATCTAAATGCAATTCTAAACTCGAAAAATTGATCCCGCATTCGAAAACTGAAAATATTAATTATTTATTTATTTAAATGGAAAACAGAACTTACATTTGATGTTCTTGAAAATCCAGAAGATCATGATTTGGAAAAAATTCTAAACTTAAACGAACAACTTGTTCAAGAAAAAAAGAAAACAAGAAAAAGAACAATAACATTAACAAGACATCAATTTCTAAGTTTGGTTTACTATACATTAACCAATTATCAAGGTTCAACACGAAATTTACTTCTCAATTTTTGTATTTCGTGTGAAATTCATGAAAATCGTCTTTCATTCACAATTCTTTTAAGTGGGACAAGTGGATGTGGAAAAAGGTATATGAATATTTATTTAAAATATTTACATTTAAAATATTTATTTAAAATATTTACATTTAAAATATTTACATTTAAAATATTTACATTTAAAATATTTACATTTAAAATATTTACATTTAAAATATTTATATTTAAAATATTTATTTAAAATATTTACATTTAAAATATTTATTTAAAATATTTACATTTAAAATATTTATTTAAAATATTTACATTTAAAATATTTATATTTAAAATATTTATTTAAAATATTTACATTTAAAATATTTACATTTAAAAATATTTATTTTTATTTATATTTAAAATATTTATTTAAAATATTTACATTTAAAATATTTATATTTATATTTTTTTATTTACATTTAAAATATTTATATTTTTTTATTTACATTTAAAATATTTTTATTTATATTTAAAATATTCATTCTAGTACATTGTCTTCACTTCTTGCAAGTAGAATGGGGATCACAAACCTTCTTTCAACTGATTCAATTAGACATATTATGAGGAATTTTGTTTCAGCAGATGAAAATCCTCTTTTATGGGCATCAACATATAATGCAGGAGAAAGTATCCAAAATGTTGAAAATCTCACTGCAAAAGAAAAAGTTCTCAAAGGATACAAACTTCAGTGCTCACTTGTTTATGAAAAATTAGATGAAGTCATTTCCTCTTTCGAAAATTCAAATAGCGCATTAATTGTTGAAGGAGTTCATCTTCATATCAGTTACATTCTTAAACTAATGAGAAATCACCCAACATGCATTCCCTTTTTAATATACATTTCCAATCCAAAAAAGCAAAAAGCAAGATTTGCTGTTCGTTCACGATATATGACTTTGGATCCGAACCAAAACAAATATGTCCAATATTTCTCAAATATTCGAACTATTCAAAAACATCTAGTGGATTTATCAGATCTTCATCTAATCCCCAAAATCAACAACACAAATACTGATAGAAGTGTCGGGATTATCCATCAAATTGTATTTGGCTGCTTGAGAAAAATAGTTAATGGTGGTAAGCTTTTAGATTTTGAAAGCAAGAAGGCTACTTCAATGTATAAAATTTATGAAAAAAAATTAAAGGAAGAATGGGATCCAACCAAATTTATTGAGGAAAAAAAAAGGATATTTGAATCAACAAAATCAAATGCAAATTTAGAAAAACAAAATAATATTAATATTATTAATAATAATAATAATAAAAATAACAATAACAATAACATTATTATCCAAAATAGTAATAATATCATCCAAAATAATACTAATACTAATAATAATAATTACAACCAAAATATCATCCCAAAAAACCACAACACTTTAAATTCAAATAATAATTTTAATAATGCAAATCTTGAAAAGAAGGTTAGTAATCCAATTCAAATTCAAAATACAAAGAAAAATGAAACAAAAGAAAAAATTGAAATTCTTGCAAAATTATCATCTCAAAATAAAAAACCACAGAAAAAATCAAATGAGCAATTAAACGAAAAATCAAATCCAATTCGAAATTATACAGTAAATTCCTTGAATAAAGAAGAAAATTCTCTAGAAAAAAATCCCAAACCAGAAATCAAAGCAAAAGAGAAAAAATCAGTTCCAAAAATTGAAAATTTATCAAATCAATACAAAATTGAACAATTAAAAAAATTGGATTTAATTGAGAATCAAATGAATGAAAAAAAAGTGATTGTAAATAATGAAAAACCAATGATTTTTGGTGATAATGATGATACAATTCAAGCTGGATTGGGTGGAATTGATTACAGTGATCCAGAAGATGAAATACGAGAGCAATCAGATGAAATTGATTCAGAACAAGAACAAGAACAAAAACAAAAACAAAAACAGAAACAAAAGCAAAAACAAAAGCAAAAACAAAAACAAAAAGATCCAAAAAAACAACAGAAAAAAACAGAAAAAAACTATCAAAATTTATCAAATATTGATTATATTCTTCATAATGGAATGAATCCAGATTTTGAAAAAAATGAAGAAACTCACGATCCACTTTATAATTTAAATCAAAACTATAATATTCATCAAATCAACGAACAAATCCAACAAATTCCAACACAATTAGGAGAAAGTTTTGGAGAAATTTTACAAGAAAATCAAGACCAAAATTCAGATGAATTAGATGAATATGAAGATTTAAAACTATCTCAACCTTTATCACCAAAAAAGAAGAAAAAATCACAAAGATCACAAAAAGTTGGGAGTATTACAGAAGAAGAATTATACACACATGATTATTCAGAAACGTTTTATTTGCCAAGTCCAAATTCACCAATTATTGATTCAAATAAACTTGAAGGATTAGTTCGTGCGCGTGATTCAATTGAAAATTATCGCGATGAAATTCCTACTTTGGATATTGTTCAATCTTCTCCTACTTCTACTTCTACTTCTTCAACTGATGAACATGAAAATGATTTGTTGGATGACCATGAAGACCATGATAATCCAAATGAAGTTTTATTTCATTTCTCATCAGAAACTTCTTCAGGTTCAATTATTTCAGATCGTGATACTGATTCAGATATTTCAACAGATTCTGATAATTGAAAAACAATTATTTTTTTTTTCAAACAATTTTAATTAATTCAAAAAATGAAATTTTGATTCATTTCCAATTTTAATTTTAATTTTAATTTTAATTTTAATTTTAAATTTTAATTTTGATTTTTTAAAAAAAATCTGAAAAATAATCTGAAATAGTTGAAAAAATTGAACCCAATCCACAAGATAAAAGAGAAGTTTTTGGTCCATTTTTTGCTCCTAAAACAGCACCAACAGCACAACCACAAACAGCACTAAAATTCAAAATAAAAAAATCCAATTAAAAATTCAAAATAAAAATTCAATTAAAAATTCAATTAGAAAATTCAATTTAAAAATTCAATTAAAAAATTCAATTAAAAATTCAAATTACGAATTTATTAAATCTTTTTTATCTCGATAATTCTCTAAATTGCATTTGAAAAGATTATATAAAGATCCAGAAATTGCTCCTGTTTTTGCAAATGTTAATCCTTCAGAAAGCCATGATATATTTAATTCTTCAGATTGTATTAAATTTAATATAACTCCAAATACAAAACCTGATGTTGCTCCATTAATTCCCCCTTTTAAACTTTGAAAAAGACAACTTCTTTCTAATTTTTCATGTGATGATTTTAAATTATCTTCAATTTGTGAAATTAATATTTCTTGTAAAGTTTGTGGTTTTAATAAACTCATTTTATCAAAAAAAATGAAAAAATGAAAAATGAAAAAATAATTTTTAATTTTGATTTTAATTTTAAATTTTAATTTTGATTTTAATTTTAATTTTGATTTCAATTTTAATTTTTAATTTTAATTTTAATTTTAATTTTAATTTTAATTTTAATTTTAATTTTAATTTTAATTTTAATTTTAATTTTAATTTTAATTTTAATTTTAATTTTAATTTTAATTTTTAATTTTAATTTTAATTTTAATTTTAATTTTAATTTTAATTTTAATTTTAATTTTGATTTTAATTTTAATTTTAATTTTTAATTTTAATTTTAATTTTGATTTTAATTTTAATTTTAATTTTTAATTTTTGATTTTTATTTTTAATTTTAATTTTAATTTTAATTTTAATTTTAATTTTAATTTTGATTTTTAATTTTAATTTTAATTTTAATTTTAATTTTAATTTTAATTTTAATTTTAATTTTGATTTTTAATTTTAATTTTAATTTTTAATTTTAATTTTAATTTTAATTTTAATTTTGATTTTAATTTTTAATTTTAATTTTAATTTTTAATTTTAATTTTAATTTTAATTTTAATTTTAATTTTTAATTTTTTTTAATTTTTTAATATTATTTTATTTGATTTTTTTTGATTTTAATTTTTAAATTTATTAATTAATAAATCAAATAAATTTGGATTTGTTTGATTTAATTGAAAATAATTAATTCCAATTTCAATTTCATCAATTATTTCTTGTGTAATTTGAATTTCATCTTTAATTTGATTTGAATAAATCCAATATTCTAATATTTGAAATGATTTATCACTTAATTCACTATAATCTGTAAATTTAGTAGAATCTCCTTCTGTTACAGATAAAAACTTTTCTCGATATAATTCACTTCTCATTATTAATATTAATTTTGGAAATTTGTATTGTTTTTCTTTTCTTTCAATAATAATATCTTTTACTTCTTCAAATTCAATTAATTCTTTCATTTTTTCTTCTATTGATCCAAATAAATTCATATCAATTTCAATTTCTTCATATAATTTTGGATTTATTTTGGAATTATTTGAATAAATAATTTCAAATATTTGATTTGATTCTTTAATTGATTTATTTGAAATAATTTCTTTAAGTTTTTCAATTTGATTTTCATCTTGTCCAATTATTGTTTCTAATATTAATTTATGAGCTGAAATTATTTCTCCATTTTCTGTTTTAAATGAAATATTACAAAATTCTTTTCTTCTAAATAGTTTTATCAAATCTTCTTCAAGATTGGAAAAAGAAGAAAGGAAAGGAGAATAATAAAGAAATGATTTATTAAATCCACAAGAAAGATGATAATTAGAAATATTTTCATTAAATCTTAATTTAGGAAGTTCAATTTGAATTGGAATTAGTTGATCTTTTGTATTTCCAGTTCCTAATTGACCAAAAGAATTAATTCCAAATGCTATTAATTTCGAATTAGATGTTAAAATCAAAGTATGAGAACTTCCAACAGAAATTTCAAGAATATTATCATTTTCAAATAAATATGATTTGATTTCAGTAAATTCATAAGTATTTTCATCTTCGCCAAGCCCATTATATTGATAATCTCCACATGAATAAAGTTTTCTTTTTGGGTTTTGATTTTGATTTTCAATCAACATTATTGAATGAAAATATCCACATTTAATATCAATTATTTTGCCTTTTGGAATATTTTGTATTTTGGTTACTTTATGGATTTTTGTTTCTTCTTTTCTTGATTCTCCTAATCCAAGTTGACCATAATAATTATTTCCGCATCCAAATAATTCTTGATTTGAATTTAAAAGAAAAACAGTTCCTGAATTATTTCCTGAAAATATTTTAGAAACATTTTTCATCATTAAAATTGGTTTTTCTGTTTCTTTAAATGTTTTAGAATCAAAACCAAGTTGAGCATATTCATTTGAACCAATTCCATAAACATTTTGATTTGAAGTTAATAAGTAAACTGAACAAGCTCCAGAAACAATATCTTCAATTATTCTATCATTTATATCTTCAATTAATGATGAAATATTGATAAATTCTTTTGGATTATTTGGATTAATATTTTCTCCTTTGGCAAATACATTTCCTTCTTTTGTTAAAATAGCTTCATTTAGATTACCAACAGTTACTTTTTGAATATTTTCAATTTGGATTTTTTGAGGATTTTCATTTGAATCTTCTAAATATTCTATTGCTTTTCCATTTTTAAAAAGGAAAATTGTTGAATAATCTCCTGTTGAAATTTGTTTAATTTGTTTTTCATTTTCATTTTCATTTTCATTTTCAAATTTAAATTGAATTGGTTTTCTTATTGAATCTGATTCATTTTTGAAAAATTTTGGAGAGTCATTTACACCAAAAAATAAACAATCATTCATTTTATTTTTTTATTTTTAATTTTTTAATTTTTTTAAAAAGAAAAAAATGAAAAAAAAATTTTGGAATTTTTAATTTTAATTTTGATTTTAATTTTAATTTTAATTTTAATTTTAATTTTAATTTTAATTTTAATTTTGAATTACATTTTGATTTTGATTTTAATTTTAATTTTAATTTTAATTTTAATTTTTAATTTTAATTTTTAATTTTGATTTTAATTTTAATTTTTAATTTTAATTTTAATTTTGATTTTAATTATTAAATTTCCTAATTAATAAATCAAATAAATTTGGATTTGTTTGATTTAATTGAAAATAATCAATTCCAATTTGAATTTCATCAATCATTTCTTGTGTAATTTGAATTTCATCTTTAATTTGATTTGAATAAATCCAATATTCTAATATTTGAAATGATTTATCACTTAATTCACTATAATCTGTAAATTTAGTAGAATCTCCTTCTGTTACAGATAAAAACTTTTCTCGATATAATTCACTTCTCATTATTAATATTAATTTAGGAAATTTATATTGTTTTTCTTTTCTTTCAATAATAATATCTTTTACTTCTTCAAATTCAATTAATTCTTTCATTTTTTCTTCTATTGATCCAAATAAATTCATATCAATTTCAATTTCTTCATATAATTTTGGATTTATTATTCTATTTGAATAAATAATTTCAAATATTTGATTTGATTCTTTAATTGATTTATTTGAAATAATTTCTTGAAGTTTTTCAATTTGATTTTCATCTTGTCCAATTATTGTTTCTAATATTAATTTATGAGCTGAAATTATTTCTCCATTTTCTGTTTTAAATGAAATATTACAAAATTCTTTTCTTCTAAATAGTTTTATCAAATCTTCTTCAAGATTGGAAAAAGAAGGAGGAGAATAATAAAGAAATGATTTATTAAATCCACAAGAAAGATGATAATTAGAAATATCTCCATTAAATCTTAATTTAGGAAGTTCAATTTGAATTGGAATTGTTTGTTTTTTTGTATCTCCAGTTCCTAATTGACCATTTGAATTATATCCAAATCCAATTAATTTTCCTTTTTCTGTTAAAATCAAAGTATGATAGCTTCCAACAGAAAAATCAAGAATATTATCATCATTTTCAAATAAAGATGATTTGATTTCAGTAAATTCATAAGTACTTTCATCTTCTCCAAGTCCATTACATCGAGAATTTCCACATGAATAAAGTTTTCTTTTTGGATTTTGATTTTGATTTTCATTTTCAATCAACATTATTGAATGATAATTTCCACATTGGATATCAATTATTTTGCCTTTTGGAATATTTTGTATTTTGGTTAATTTTTGGATATTTATTTCTTTTTTTCTTGATTCTCCTAATCCAAGTTGACCATAATCATTCAAACCACATGAAAATAATTCTTGATTTGAATTTAAAAAAAAAACTTGAGTTGAATCATTTCCTGAAAATATTTTAGAAATATTTTTCATCATTAAAATTGGTTTTTCTGTTTTTTTAAGTGTTTCAGAATCAAAACCAAGTTCACAATTTCCATTTGAACCAATTCCATAAGCATTTTGATTTGAAGTTAATAAGTAAATTGAATCTCTTGAAGAAACAAAAATCTTCAATTATTCTATCATTTGTATCTTTAATTAATAATGAAATATTGATAAATTCTTTTGGATTTTTTGAATTAATATCTTTTCCTTTGGCAAATACATTTCCTTCTTTTGTTAAAATAGCTTCATTTAGATTACCAACAGTTACTTTTTGAATATTTTCTTCAATTTGGATTTTTTGAGGATTTTCATTTGAATTTTCTAAATATTCTATTGCTTTTCCATTTTTAAAAAGGAAAATTGTTGAATAATTTCTTGTTGAAATTTGTTTAATTTGTTTTTCATTTTCATTTTCATTTTCATTTTCATTTTCATTTTCATTTTCATTTTCATTTTCATTTTCATTTTCATTTTCATTTTCATTTTCATTTTCAAATTGAATTGGTTTTGTTATTCTGTATGATTCATTTTTGATAAGTTTTGGTTTTTTATTCCGACCAAAAAATAAACAATCATTCATTTTCTTTATTTATTTTTAATTTTTTAATTTTTTTAAAAAGAAAAAAATGAAAAAAAAATTTTGGAATTTTTAATTTTAATTTTAATTTTAATTTTAATTTTAATTTTAATTTTAATTTTAATTTTAATTTTGATTTTAATTTTAATTTTGATTTTAATTTTAATTTTAATTTTAATTTTGATTTTAATTTTAATTTTAATTTTGATTTTAATTTTAATTTTAATTTTAATTTTAATTTTAATTTTAATTTTAATTTTTAATTTTAATTTTAATTTTAATTTTAATTTTGATTTTTGATTTTAATTTTTAATTTTAATTTTAGTTTGGAATTTTAATTTTGATTTTGATTTTTAATTTTAATTTTAATTTTAATTTTGATTTTGATTTTTAATTTTAATTTTAATTTTAATTTTAATTTTAATTTTTAATTTTAATTTTAATTTTAATTTTAATTTTAATTTTAATTTTAATTTTAATTTTAATTTTAATTTTAATTTTGATTTTTAATTTTAATTTTGATTTTAATTTTAATTTTAATTTTAATTTTAATTTTAATTTTGATTTTTGATTTTTGATTTTTAATTTTGATTTTTAAATTTATTAATTAATAAATCAAATAAATTTGGATTTGTTTGATTTAATTGAAAATAATTAATTCCAATTTTAATTTCATTAATTATTTCTTGTGTAATTTGAATTTCTTCTTTAATTTGATTTGAATAAATCCAATATTCTAATATTTGAAATGATTTATCACTTAATTCACTATAATCTGTAAATTTAGTAGAATCTCCTTCTGTTACAGATAAAAACTTTTCTCGATATAATTCACTTCTCATTATTAATATTAATTTAGGAAATTTGTATTGTTTTTCTTTTCTTTCAATAATAATATCTTTTACTTCTTCAAATTCAATTAATTCTTTTCATTTTTTCTTCAATTGATCCAAATAAATTCATATCAATTTCAATTTCTTCATATAATTTTGGATTTATTTTGAAATTATTTGAATAAATAATTTCAAATATTTGATTTGATTCTTTAATTGATTTATTTGAAATAATTTCTTTAAGTTTTTCATTTTGATTTTCATCTTGTCCAATTATTGTTTCTAATATTAATTTATGAGCTGAAATTATTTCTCCATTTTCTGTTTTAAATGAAATATTGCAAAATTCTTTTCTTTTAAATAGTTTTATCAAATCTTCTTCAAGATTGGAAAAAGAAGGAGGAGAATAATAAATAAATGATTTGTTATATCCACAAGAAAGATGATAATTATAAATATCTTCATTAAATCTTAATTTAGGAAGTTCAATTTGAATTGGAATTGTTTGTTTTTTTGTATCTCCAATTCCTAATTCACCATTTAAATTATATCCAAATCCAATTAATTTTGAATTAGAAGTTAAAATCAAAGTATGTTCATTTCCAACAGAAAAATCAAGAATATTATCATCATTTTCAAATAAATATGATTTGATTTCAGTAAATTCATAAGTATCTTCAGTTTTGCCAAGCCCATTAAATTCCCAATTTCCGATGGATAAAGTTTTCTAGTTTGATTTTGATGATT